>BRXX01000158.1:0-11949 GCA_030267905.1 Triparma verrucosa
ACCCTAACCCTAACCCTAACCCTAACCCTAACCCTAACCCTAACCCTAACCCTAACCCTAACCCTAACAGGATCTTGTGCGCGTTGGCAGTGCCAACGCCAACGCCAAGGTATCCAAAGGAGAGGAATTCGGCAACAACAACGCCAAGGCGCGATCCGGGACTGGGAATGTTGGTTGGTATGCGGGCGGGTATAAGAACGTTTTCCCAGTCACGGGCGGCTCCGGCACCCTGATTGGCTGGGTGCAAATGCGCACAGACAATGTTTTGAAGGAGCCTTGCACGGTGAAGCTCGTCTCGCCGTCGGGCGAAACCCTCATGAGCTACGAGATCGCCGGCCTCTCTAAGTGGTGGGAGACGTCGACTGTGGTGCCCGTCCTGCTCAGCGGTCAGGTCTACGCCTCCTGTACCACCAGCGTGGAGTCTACCGGTTGTTTTGGCAGGCCGGAGTCTACCACCTGGGTGACCAGCGTGGACGGCTCTGGCGGCATGCTCGTGGCGCCCCTTAACACGGGCTCCGGAACCGCCTATCACACTCTGAACATCATCGGCCTCCTGCTCTTCCTCGTTGTCGTTGGCATCATCTTCTTTTGCCTCGCCGAATCCACGCCCATCACTGGGCGTGTCACGTCGCTCGACGGAACCGCTGAGTACGCGCCCCACGGCGAGGTGAGCGGGATCAAGACGGCCAACTTCGTGCCCGACCCCAAGGACAAGAAGCGCAGCTCGTACATGGCGTACGACACCAAAGCCAAGGTCGACGCTCTTATCGGCATCGTGATGAGCGCGGTCAACACGGCGCTCATCAAAACGCAGGTGTCCGAGGGGGGCGGTTACTAATGCAGGCTGACGAAACCGCCGGGTAAGGGGATGGCTATGTGAGGGCGCAGAGCAAGAAAGACAATTGAGAGGAAAATGATAATAATGATAATGATAATAGGCGGAGAGAGAAGAAAAAAAAAAGCATTGCCGTTTACAAACATCAAACGGGTTCGGCGTTCGGCATTCTCCCCCGCCACCTCTCTATTCTCCCCTGCTCCTTGGTCCTCCCTTCCTGATTCCAAAATAATAATCTATATGAAGCCCGTATATGTCTATTTCCTTAAACGCTGCCGGCGTTTATGTCGGTTGTGATCTGTCCGTCAAGCCTCTTGATAATTTCGTCTACACTGGGCCTCGAGTTCGGCTCTCTCTTCCAGCAGTCGTTGACGAGGTCCTTAAGGCTCTGGGGCAAGTTCTCGCCTAGCTGTGGCCGCAAGTCCTTTGAAATGACGGCGTCCGTGACAGCATGTTGGGTGGGGAAACCGCCCTTGTTGAGATCACTCTGCTCCCAGGCTGTGCTGAAGAGGTTGAGGAGCTTAGATCCCTTGGTGTTGATATAGGACATGGCGGCTAGGGTGACGGCGTAGCTGAAGATGTCTGCGCTGGATCCGTACTTTTCTCCGAGCATGATCTCGGGAGCTACGTAGAATGTGGTTCCTACCGCAGTCATCGTTTGCTGCGCGTCGTTCATGACGGCTCTGCTCTCGCCAAAGTCGCTGAGCTTGGCAGACATGTTGTCGGCGATCAAAATGTTGTCGGGCTGCGAGCTTGAAGTGAGAAAGAAAGAGAGAGAGAGAGAATTGCATGGATTACAACAAAAACAGCGATCACAACCCACTAAGCACGTATTTCTTTAGCTCTCACCTTCAGATCACGGTGGATGATGCACTCCTGCATCATCTTCTTGCTCTCGTCGTAGAACTTTGAGTTGTGCAGGTACTTGAGGCCGGCGATTACGTTCTTGGCCCAGTTCAGCTTGACGTCCTTCCAGCTCAAGGGGGTGGTCTCCTGGGCCTGCAGGCTGTTAGACATGGCTCCCTTTGACATGTACTCCATGACCATCCCTATGAGCTCGGACGACCAGGCGGCTCCGATGAGAAGGACTATGTACGGGTGTTTGAGATCCTTCATGAGCAGAATTTCGGCCCTGAACCTCTCCACAGAAGTGGAGTCTACCTCTAGAAGCGTTTTGACGGCGACGGCCGTTCCTCGGTGCGTTCCTCGGTGCACCTCTCCGAATGCTCCCCTGCCGATTTTCTCGGTGAGGATGATCTCGCTGGCGTTCAAGAGAACGCTCTGCAGCTCAGTGTCGGTTTCTTTGTTCCTGTTCTCCATCACCTGTTTGATGAGCATCATTTCCTCGGGCGTCCACTGCCTCTTCTTGACCTCCTCCTTGAGGAACTCGACCTTCTTGTTCACCTTCCTGAGCTTGAGGAGGCAGACGATGGCAATAAGGACGAATAAGGGAATGATGATGAAGAGAATCTTCTGAAGGTTCTTCGCCTTCCCGTCGGCGACGATGACGTTGCTGACGACGACTCCGCCGTAGCCGTTGGCGATGTCCCACTTGTACGTGGTCGTCGTGCCGCTCTCCCCGACGTACCACCTGCCGTGAGCGATCATGGTGTAGCTGTCAGCGGTCAGGCTGACCTCACTTGCGAAGCTCTCCGTGTAGACGGTGCCACTCGCCGTGAAGTTGCTCTTGAGGGCCGAGGAGTGGGTCGCCAGACCGGGGGTGTTGGAGATGAAAGGCGTGCAGGGGCCTTCGTCAGTTCCGGACACGCAGGAGTGGATGTTGGCGTGCGGAATGTGATTTCCGCCGTTGAGAACCAGCTCAGTGTTACCGAGAGTCGGGGTCAGGCTCGAAGGATTGACAGTGAGCGTGTACTCCATGGTGATGGCCTCTCCGTCCGCGAGGGTCTCCGGCTTTTCAGTGTCCAACGTGATCGTGGTGCCCGTGGGGCAGCTCATTTCCCTCTTATCTCCATCTTGGGTCCCGTCGACGTACTTGGTCCTCCAGCATATGGGCTTGTTACCGCCCATCAAGTAGCTGTCCGTCATGTAATCGTCGTCCGCCACGTTGACGCCGGAGTAGCCGTTCGCGACGTCCCACTTGTACTCGATCCCGTTCGAATCCTCGGTGTAGAAGCGACCGTGCGCGATCATTGTGTAGCCTGCAGCGTCGAGGTAGAAGGTCGAAGTCAAAGTCTCAGTCAAGGTCCCCGTGGTGCTGTCGAAGTCAGCTTTGAGGGCGCTAGAGTGCGTGGACAACCTGAAGAGTGAGCGGAGAGAGAGAAGGAGCGGCGGTGGGCAAGTTAGACACAACACGAGGGCTGAACGGCGGACCAAGACCAAGAACAGACCAGAGCCGACAACTTACGTGGGGGTATTCGCCACAAAAGGGGTGCACGTGCCAACACTTGCTAGGCAGCTGTGAATGTTCGCGTGGGGGACGTGATTGGAGCTTGTGCCGTAGAGGATTACCGTCTGGGTGTCGGCTGTTCCTGTGTGGTCGGGTAGGACAGTTGTATCAACAGTCAGGGAATAAGCGACAGTAATGGGGTCGCCTTCGATGACGCCGGTAGGCTTCGCGGTATCGAATGCGATGGTCGTTCCTGTGGGACAAGGGTCCAGCTCCACAGCATCGTAAGGTCCTCCACTTCCTTGCTGGGTCCTCCAACACACTGGATCCGTCCCGCCCAGGAGGTAGGAATCGGCCGTCACCTGATCAGGGAAATTGAGCAGCAGGGCAAGAGCGAGGTAACGGAAATTGACCTTCATGGTGTCGAGAAGGGGGGTCCTAACGAAATGGGGGTAAGGGCCTGCGGAAACGATGCGGAATTATAGGGGTAGAGACCTCTCAAAATGCTTCGACGGTAGTTCGTTTGCCAGAGTGAAACTCTATAGACAAAGTAGAGTCGAAACCACCGATAATTACTGACACGTACCCTAAGAAAAATAGCATGCCCCCCATAGAGGACGGAGACGATATAGAGGTAGAGCTGCCCTGGCAAAAGGACGGTCACGAGCTGATAGGAAGCATGATACGTAAGTACCGAGCGTGTGGAGCTGCCTAATTCAGAGGTGGCTGGCACCCTGCCCGCAGGGAGTCAGTTGCCCAGAGGACTGAGTTGCTGCTCCTGCTTCCTTGGTTTGGTTCGCGTGGCGACTTCCGATGCGCTTCTTCTAAGTGGCAAGTGTCAATCTCACAAAATCTTTCTCCGCAGTGCAAGTGTTCGGCGCAAGGAAGATGGTTGAGTCAAGAGTTGTTGGCTTTCAGGACGATGAGAAGCATGGTGTTATCATGCGTTGCATACAAACTTGCGACGGAGAGTGGCTGGACCTTCCGGAGGAGGTGAGCTAGAACGCTGATGCGGGGAGAGTGGGGGGGGCGAGACGAGTGACGAGGAAAAGGAAGGTTGCTGGAGAGCTCTTACTGCACCTCTCTGTCGAGAATATTATCCTGGTGGCTCAACCCACCGACACATACACACATGCTCCCTTCCCGTACCCTCCCTGCCTTTCTAACCCTGCCTACCAACAGGACGTGCGGGATGGAGTGAAAAAGTGGGAAACGAATAAGGATTTGAAGGCGCTAAAGAATGAAATAACTATGGCTATAGAAAAAATTCCGACGGATGTCAATGTAGATGATGATTCTGAAATGAAAGGTGAGCGCAGCGGCGGATCGCCGGCAGCAATCTGATCCCCTCCGGCACTAACTCTCGCACTAAACCCCGGAATGTCCCTCCCCTTGCACCCTCCTGCCCGTCATAAACAGCATGGTTAATGTCAGAGGTAGAACCTATCGTACAAATTCAAGAATCAATTGAGAAGCTGTTCGCTTCGAATCCGGAGGTAAAGAAGTGCATCGATCTCTGCAAGAAGCAGGCGAGGATCAATCAGAGAATGAAGAGGGATGCGGAGTCCGAGCAGGAGGAGTTGAAGCGGAAGAGTAGCTTCCTAGGCTGCATGTGATTGTCACCAAGCGAGATTATAGATTGCGCACGTTGCGTATGGCTTTGTGTATACTAAATTTAATTCTTTTATAGCTTTTATAGATGTGTCGGGCCCTTCCCGCCCCGCCAACAATCACACTAATCACACTACTATAGTACAGAACGCTGTACTTCCTCTCCCACAAAATAAAAAGACTCTGGAACAATTTCCAAATTTTAGTTCGAAATCTTTCTGTGCCCCTCCTGCACCCTGCGCCCGAATCGCATGTCCTCCACCGACTATTATCGTGTGTTGGGCCTCGAGCCTGGGGCCAGCGAGTCTCAGATCCGGTCCGCTTATAAGAAGCAGAGCCTTAAACATCACCCAGACCGTGCGAAGACTCCTGCGGCAAAGGAAGCAGCAACTCCCAGGTTCCAAAAAATCGCTGAGGCGTACGAGGTGCTCAGCGACGCCCAGAAAAAGCGAGAGTACGATGCCGTTTTGAACGGCGGCGGAGGTTTCAACATGGGAGGTGGGGGGAGGGACTTTGGGGACGCAGGTATTCGACCAAGTTCTGGCATGAATCCTAACAGGGGCAGCTTGTTCGAAGCGTTCCACGACAAGATGCACATTCAAACCCGCGTCGATCCCTTTGAGTTGTTCAATAGCTTCTTCGGGCGCGATTTCGGCGAGTCTTTCGGACAGCGGCAGAGGCAGCAACAGCAGCAACATCATCAACAGCAACAACAACAGGGGAGGATGAGGGATCCCTTCGATGATCCGTTCTTCAGCGGTGGAGGCCTCGGGGGCTTCGGAGGCTTCGGTGGTGGTATGTTCGGTGGGGGAGGAGGGATGATCGGTCGGATGGATGAGATGATGAGGCAGGCGCAGCAGGGGGGCGCCGGCGGCAACTTCTACTCCTCTACCACCACGAGCTCCTCCTGGAGCTCGGGTGAAGGAGGTAAAACGGTCACCACCTCGAGTTATAGCAACGGCGGACCGGCCAAGTCCATTCGCACAACGACACTCATTGATAAAGACGGCAATAAATCGACCAAGAAGGACAGCAATCCGTACGCTTTAGAAGAGGAGGGGGGCGGATTCGGTGGCGGTGGTCAGTTAGGCCGTTATGGAGGAGGCAGGTGAAATGTGGGACCCTCCCGTTTAGGTCAAGAAGAGGAAAGGTTACAATACATCAAGGATTTTTATTAAGACATAGGGAAATACTGTCACGTGCAATCAAGAGATAAGGACAATTCAAGAAAGATAGGGGGTTATAATTTGAATTCGTCTCATCCTCATTACTCATTTTTTCATTATTCGATTTTTGGTGCGTCCAATAAGAAGGCGAGCTTTTTGGCGACAGCATCTTCCATGTTGCCTTTGCCTTCTTCCTTGACCGCATGACTTGCCTGGCGGGTGGAGCTAGATTTCTTGCCCAGATGAAACATACTGAACCCCTTTCTGGACGAGGACAATTCCGCGTCCTTGATTTCGTTATTTATTTTGTCTCTTCCACGCAATGACCCAAGCCCCATTTGTCGTTTGTGTTTGTGTCGATCAGCTTTATTGTCCTGATTGTCGCGTTTTCTGGCGGTCCCTTTGGTCTTCGTCCTGGTCGCAGTCCTACTCCCTGTCCTACTACTACTCCCGCTTCCTTCCATAGTGCCAAAGTTACCTCGCTTAGCGTTCATGGTGCTGTCATAAGCATTATTCGCTTGCGCTCCTCCGAAGCCCTGCCATGCGGCAAAGTGGTTTGTGAGACTACGATGAACCATTCTAAATGTTGAAAGACGATGAATGTGCTGCTTCTCTCACCTGCTCTGACTTGATTACTCTTTGAATATTATCAATTTCTGCACTCAAATGATCCAAACCAAAGTCCTCTTCGTCTAGTTCGGGCAATGAGATTATGTTCGGGTCGGAAAAAACAGAAGCCTTGTATTGTAAGTCTGTGATGCCGTCCATTTTTATCCTCGAGAGAATGGTCTGGAGAATGCTGTTCAAGTGGTCGAGGCTCGAGCTCGTTTGGCTTTTGTAAAGGCCAAGCAACTTCGCCTTGGAGTACGACAGTGCGGTGATGAAGCTCAATATCATTGCCGCTCCCGTGGCAAGTTCCATTCCGTAGTCGTGACAAGATGCGGCGTCCACGAACTCCGTCTCGTCTTGGGAGGAGTTCCTCTTCTCGTAGATCATGTAAAGAAAGAAGGAGGCGTTAATTATGCAGCCGGGGATTCCTCTTCCGTACAGATAAACCATGGAACAGATTGACATGTAGTACGACAGGTCAAAGTCAATGTGGTCCTTCAAGACGGACGCAAGGCGCAAGTTTTTCTCCGCTGAGATTTGATCTAGGGCGAACGTCATCCTGTCGACAGCGTATCTTGTCACGGTAACCCTCCCGATGGTTAAGACAACTAGTAAAGCCAAACTGGAGTACTTGAACGTGAGGTTGATCCTTTGCAGGAAAATCGGGCCGTGGGCAAAGTCGTCCATGATCGTCAAAAGAATTACGAAGGCGTCGATGAAGGTAAAGGCGATAACCGTCAGCCAGCAACCTTTCTCCCAGTCTGTGCGCGCACGGGTTTGTATAGAAGTCGCGGTTGGTTAGTAGGGGCGGTAGGGGCTGTAGGGGCACTTCGACTGTCGTGTCGTCCTGTTTCCTCTAACTCACATTTCTTCGACGAAAGTATCTCTTTCTCGATAGCGTCGTTGGCGTCCGTTGTAATATATGGTATTTCCTGATGCGAGATTTCGTCTTTGAACGAGCCTTTGCAGACCTTAATGTCTTCCTTTAAGGGTGCTAAAAGAGCTTCGTCCAAATCGCCCTGCGAAATTTATGGGTGCGTTAGAATGGTATTGGTGGTAATGCGTTGTTTTGTGATTTCTCCTCACCTGTTTTTGGACTCCCGTCAACACCAAAGCAGCGAGAATATTTTCAGGGGACTTCTTAAGTAGCTCGATTGATTGCGCCTGGGTGGGAGTGGGGGCGGGGAAGGTTAGAAGGCACTTGTGAGAGGAAGTCTGCAAGGCACTCCTTCCTCGCCCCCGTTTTCACTGTCCTCGTATTCTCACCTCCGCCAAGTTGCCCATTAGCTTGATTTTCTCGCGGTACGGAAGCACCAAGGGTTTCTCGCGGTAACTGTGGCCGTCGCTAGTAGCAGCTAAAGAATTGCGGCGCCCAGCCCGCCCAGAAAAAGCAGATAACGTTTCGCCACGTTTGAAGGCTGGTTTCATGCCCCTTGCAGAACTTTGAGTCTCGCCGATGACAGGGGCCACCTTCCCAGGTGCCGTGATGCCTGAAGTCATCTTGGCGATTAATTCTAAGGTATGTTCTTGTTTTTCGTGATAATTTCTGAAGATAAAGTTTCTCATGTAAGAAGTCGCCGCCAAACGGCCGGCCTTCACCGGGCTCAACTGACCGAAGGGCATTGAGTCCCATAGCGCCATAGTAGTGAGGGCTTCCTCATAACCTTCTGAGTAGATCGATTCAGGGTAGGGGTTGACAACGCCGGGAGTCGCAACTTGCTGCCTGGCTGTCTCCTTCTTGTGCTGCAGTGTGGAGTGGTTTAGAGTGTAGAATTGACGAAGTGTGGTTTATTCAATGTATTGTATTGTGCTTCGCTCACCTCGTTATACCTGGACAGCTCTTCGGAGTTGAGAGGCATTGCCTTGAGGGGAACGTATAGGGTCACTAACTTCTTGGCGTGGTGCGGTGCCTTTTTCGCCTCCTGAAAAAACGAAGTCCTGCGCCTTTGCTGTTGCTGTTCCGATACTGATTGTGTGGATTCGATTCTCGTATCCTTTAGTAAGTAGGGTTGGAGATCTAGGCGAGGATTATTGCGAGCATCGAGGAGATAAAACTTGATCATGACGTCTTTCTGAAATGTCCTCTTGTGGACTCGTTCTTCGCAGACCCTAAAAAACTGCGAGGAGCAAAGCGTAGCGAGGAGCGAAGCGTCGAGTTAGTAGTATTGGCGGTAGAATGCCGATCAGAGCGTGATCGACTGAGGCCACTACAATTTAAGTAGCGAAATAAGATTCCCAGCCAAGGAGCGAGTAGTGACTCGTAGCAAATAAATTCAGAGCGTTTCCAAGCGAGAAACAAGGAAAAAATAGCTCGCGCAGCAAGTAAACACGGCGCATTTCCAACTCGTCGCCCTCACCTCCTCGTCTGGACTCCACAGCGTTGGAAAACCTCTGACGAGCCTCTCTATGGACAAGACAAAGGCGGCACGGCAGTGATACCACCACTTGCTGTCCAGATTGATTAACTTCTTTCGGATGTCACTGGTCTCTGGAAGGAAGGAAGGAAGGAAGGAAGGAGGGAGGGAGGGGGTGGGGGGTTAGGTCTAGAAACGTGTGACGAACGACGATCGAGAGATGCTATGTCAATATTTTGCACACCTTTCTCTTCGTGGAAGCTCATGGACATGTGCGCCGCATGACCTATTAAAAGGCTACGTGTCGCCTTGGTTCGCTGCACGGCCCCCATTCCTGGGAGGAGGCAGTCGACGTAAAGGAGCGATCGGAGCGACCTGTCCGCCGTCGCTGTGTACTGGCGCTTCATCCGGTCATATAGCCTCTTGGAGATATCCACTCGCTCCTTGACATGGGAGGCCCGCACCCCCAAGTAATTTATTCCCTTGCGGGAGTCTTCCGTGAGGGAGTTTCTGTGACAAGTGAGAGCGTTCGTTGCGTGCAGGGGATTTGCAATTAGCGTTTTGGTCATAGGGTGGGGCAAACTATCGACGACGTGTTACTGCTTACCTGCAATGGGTCATGTAGAGCGAGCCACCATGTAGCACAGTTGTTATCTTATTTCTAATTGGAAGCAGGGGGGGGGAGAGGATCTAGTTGGGGCGAGGTTAGGTGAGGTGAGGTGGGGTGAGGTGGGGTGGGGTGGGGTGGGGTGAGGTGAGGTGCAGGTTGGCCGGCGGAGCGTTAAAACCTAGCGTGAGCGGAGAGGGAGGTGCGACCGACAGGACACACTGGTACTGCCCTCACCTTCCCATCGGTTTGGAAACCAGACTCTCCCTCCACCTTTTCAAAGAAGTTCTCCAATAAATCTTCACAATAAGCCTGTGCGAGTGAGGACGGGCGGGAGGACGAGTTAGACCTTGCCACATCTTGTTATTTCTAAAATCCCTCACCTCTTCTTCGTCCTCTGTGAATATTCGCCGGAATACAAGGTAAATGAAGAGGAGATTTCCGTGTGTGCAGATGGAAAATAAAGCAACCCCAACGAGGATGAGGTAAAAATAAACGGTTTCAACCTCGCCCAAGACGAACACGACGCAAAGATAAACCTGTTTTTGAAAGGGGGCACGTAGAGAGAGAGCATGTGTCGAAAAGTAAGGGTTGTGTCGTCAGGAAAATATTTGCAGGGAATCGAGGTGTCACGAAAATAACTTACATCGAGAAGGGTCAGCGCCGCCGTAAACGAGCAGACGCCGGCAAAGTACGCGCCATCCGCGCGGAAATACCGGATAATCACACTGTCTTCCAAAAGGAAAATGGTAATGCCCACAACAAGGTGTAAAATGGCAACAAAGAAGCTCGACAAGCAGTGGTAGACTATATACGCCAGGGGAAGGGGCGTTGAGCTATCGAAAACTAGCACCGTCGAGGCCAAAGAGGTAACGGCCACGACATTCCAGTACTGAAAGGTGAAGCGCTCATGGTCAAAGAGGTAAGTATAATCGCCGGTCTTATAAATCAACATAGCGTAAAGGGAAAATGCCGCCGCAACACATGTTCGCAGGAGCAGGACCCCCACGCTGATTCCGAGGAGCGCCATCCGAATTGGGCAGCAGATAGGGAGACAATAAACAAGAGTTCGTTTTCAAAGTCAGTAGTAATCCGAAAGTAAGTGTTTTGCTGCGACGGGGTTGAGGATTTTCCAATTCCGGCAAGCAAATCCTCAGTTTGGTAGAAAGATACTGGTGAAAAATTACCGGGTAGACGAGAGAAAGATTGTCCGCGAGAAGAATGGGGATGGGGTGAATACGGGGTGGGTGTGGTGTGTCGGAGAGGAGGCACTCCCCTAGCCGGTGAAGCATTCGAGGAACACCCCAAGGGCAGACCATTCTGACATGATATCATAAATTCAGTTTCAGTCTGAGAATCTTGCCTTTGACCTGGGTCTGGACACTTTTTTATAGCGTCAGAGAGACACCGTCACTATACCCTGTCTGTTCTGTACATGTTATTCGAAGCCTCTGCGCTATTGGAGGACGTGCCAAATCGCTTAACCTCCCAAAATATTAAAACTGATAAAACTCGAGAGAAATCCTAAAATGCCCTGTTTCCCATGCTCATTACTGTAGTAATCCTTAAACGTATTTTGAAACATTTCTTGTTCTACCTCGGAATAGCTACAAGTGGAGTGGAACGTACTATCACATCAGGTTATGGCATTTCACGAACTTTTTCGATTTTGGACTTGTTTCAAACGTTATCTAGATAGATTTTGGTCTTATTCTTCGCTTAAGAACCACTGAGAAGAATAATTTGATAATTATAAAGACCAAAACATGTTGAGAGACATTTTTTTGGCCAAAAAATTCAAATCTCTTTTTTGTTCTTCAAATTGAAATTCCTCCTCTAAGAGATCTTAAAGTGAAGAATATGATAATATTTAAGAAAATAGGTTTTTTCAAAAATCACTAAAGAAGACTTTTTTTGAAAAGTTTACAACAATTTTGATCTATCAAAGGCCTAAGGGTGAAGAATATGACAAAATCAAACCACAAAAACATCTTTGTCGTGAGATACATTTCTCTGGTAAATGGAAACGTTGTGTGTGTTTTACTGCTATTGCGTGCATCCGCTGGTCCTTGTATTGTTGGGGGCAGTATTGCAATAATCTTCCCCCACCTTAACGTTTTTTTCTGACCACTTAGCCCCCTGGGAGTGAGATGAAATTTGATATTTATTATTGTCTCTGCTTTTTCTCCAGCTGTGCTTAACAATCAGTAATAAAAAATCAATTTATATCCCAACAATCTCCCGGCCATTTTCAAATCTAAAAGATTTCTGTGTTGCGAAGTTCCGCATTATTAAAAATCAAGCTACAAAGCCAAGCCAAGCCACGCAGCCATCCCACCGCCACCATACAGCAACAATATAGCCACCATACAGCATCAGTGATACAGCATACAGCATATACAGCCACAAAGCGACCCCTA
>BRXX01000158.1:11975-40700 GCA_030267905.1 Triparma verrucosa
CCCCCCCCCCCCCCCCCCCCCCCTCCCCCTCCCTCTCCCCAACCCTTCTGTTATAATTTTACATAGCCAGAGAAGCCTCCAGCTCTCGCAGTGCCTTCTCCTCATCCTCATCCTCCACAGCATCCTTACTCAACCCTCCCATGGGGGCGTCCGGCATGTTGAAAGGAGTGGCATCGGCCTTGGGCTCCGACAGCAATTGCTCCTCCAGGTCCTGCTCCTCTAATTCGTTAAGCTCGGACAGGAGCTCGTCCTCATCGAAAACGTCGTCCACAGGCCGTCCAATTGCCTCGCTTATTTCGTTGGCGGTCTCCATCTCCTCCCTGATCTCGTCCATCATGTCGTCGACGTTGTCCACGTCGACGTTCTTCCGAACTTGCTTCATTGCCTCCTGTCCCTGCTTCATTGCCTTGAAGGTCTCCATGTTTTGGACAGAGCTCTCCAGGCTCATGATTTGACTTTCGAGGGTCATCTTGGAGCCTATTAATAGATTGTGTGGAAAGTTTTGTCCTTGGTGTTAGACCGAGGCGTGCATAGGGATTCCATACACGCGACGTTCTTAGCTCATCGCTTTGCTCCTCGCAGCTCACCTTGAATCTTCTCAATTTGAGCGTCATACATTTTCTTGCGCTTGAGCGCATGCGCCGCCTTCTTCTTATCCTTCGCCTTAAGGTTAGCCTTCGCCTCCGCCAAAAGCTGGTCAGCCTTCTTCTGTATATGGTCCTCCCTCTTGTCGAGCGTCTTGAGGGACTCTCTTAACGTGACGATTGTGGAGGTGGGGTCGGAGCCGTTTCCACCGCCGTTACGAGTAGGGGCAGGCGCGGATGTGCGCTTCTTTCCGAAGAAATTCATGTGGGGAGTTGAGGTTTGACCGCGGGCTCGAGGCTGCGCGGTGGGGGGAGAGGCGGTGGGGAGAGAGGCAGTTCATTCATTTGGAGAGCGTTCAGAGTTTATGGGATTGAGTAAAGTTCGGGTTAGACAGTCTTCTTGTTCTTTAGTTCTATAAAAACGGTTCGCAACGCGATCCAACTTATTACACACAAACAATGGATCAGAGGAGCCACTATCACAAATCAGACGGCTCGTGCGTTCACAGGAGACAAAAAATGAGCCTCTAAATCCAGGCCGGCGGGTTACGAGAACAGCAATACAAAACTTCACAATTCTGTGTTGTGAAACGCCACTGCGTAATTTTGAAAGCCGACTAAGGCATATCATGATAAGCGAGGTCACCAGAAGGACAGCTATTAGCGTTTTCACCTTGATTTATAAAATGTGTGTTTCCCAGGCGTTGGTTCAAGATAATAAACGTCGTTTCCTGAAAAGCAATCAATATTGCCCCATCTACAACAACAGTCCCTCCCATAAATAAGAACCCCCGCGCCTCGCTCACACCCCAGCACCTCCAACTTCCTCTCAACATCCTCCTGATCGCAGGATACTACCTCTTTCTCATACGATGCTCAAGCTGTTCAACCGCTTCTCCCGCTCTTCCCCCCACACCCGCACCTTGACATCAACGATCTTCGAGCCCACCCCCGAAGAGAAGCAGGTCATGCTCGATCAAACAACAAACTTTCTGAATAACTTCCACATCAACAACCCCTCCCCCATCGCAGGCTCCGGCCATGCGTGGATCGGTTCCTCCGCAGCCACGGAGGAGCAAGACGTCGTCCTCGAAAAGCTCTCCGCCCTCGACCTCAGGATCCACGAGGACCCCATCCCTCTCAAATCCGTCCTCGCCGACGTCCTAGATCCTGCCGCTCGGCTGTCGATGGACGATCGTCACCCGGGTTACCTCGCATTCGTCCCCTCCGGCGGTCTCTTCCACTCCGCCATCGCAGACTATATCGCCTCTAACCTAAACCGCTACGTAACAATAAACCAAGCCGCTCCAGCCCTCGCTCAAATAGAATCAGAATGCGTCTCTTTCCTCTGCTCCTCCATCGCAAACTACCCTCCCTCCACCTCAGGAGGTGTACTTACGACGGGAGGTTCAATGGCGAACATGCTCGCCATTCACCTCTCACGGA
The DNA here is from genome assembly GCA_030267905.1 of Triparma verrucosa. Classification (NCBI taxonomy): domain Eukaryota; class Bolidophyceae; order Parmales; family Triparmaceae; genus Triparma; species Triparma verrucosa. The sequence continues at coordinate 14,006 of BRXX01000158.1, forward strand.
GAGAGGCTCTTGGGAATAAAGATCTTCCGAACGCTACACTCTATGTATCGGAGCAGTCACATTACTGCGTAGCTCAAGCCGCTAGGTAAGGAGAAGATTGGGTTTGACATCAGTTTACCAGTTTTCAACCACCTAACCTGTCGCCTCTTGCAGGTTTGTTGGTCTTATACCTAAACACATTAAAGTAATACCTTCCGATCCTAAAACTTTAAAGATGGATACCTCCTACCTCCGCTCAGTCGTCCAATCCGACATCTTCTCCTCCCTAACCCCCATCGCAATCTGCGCTACCGCCGGTACTACAAATACAGGTGCGGTCGATGACATCGCAGCTTGTCGTGCGATAGCAGACGAGTTCGATACCTGGCTCCATGTTGATGCTGCGTATGGCGGGGCTTTTGCGATTACTGAAACAGGTGAGCCGACTGTGAGGAGCGACGAACGTAACGAGATGGAAACGAGCCGAGTTCATTTTTGCTGCGAGCCACTTTGTTGTAGCGGGTAGTGGCCTCAGTCGAGTTACCTTTCATCGGTATAATACCACTTAATAACTTTTAATACTAACTGGTCGCTTCTTCGCTCGTCGCAGGCCGAAACGTATTAGGAGATTTAAGCGTTGCAGATAGTTTAGTCGTTGATCCTCACAAGGGACTGTTTCTTCCTTATGGATTAGGAGCGTTGTTGGTGAAGGATCAGAAGAAGTTGCTCAGGGCCAACCACGAAGACGGAGCTTGTATGCAGCCGACGAATTTCTTTGATACTCATGGCGAGGCGCCGTTCGTTGATACGATGAACCTCTCTCCTGAGCTGACGAGGGACTTCAGGGGATTGAAGCTGTGGCTTCCTCTTCGCCTCATCGGCGTTCAGCCGTTCAGGGACGCACTCGAAGAGAAGCTAGCTCTTGCCGCCAAAGCCGCGGCTAAAATTGAGGCCGCAGAAAATACCGGTCACTTGAAGCTTCTCCACCCCCCACAGCTTTCAGTCTTCACTTTCAAGTACGACGATCCTTCAAAAAAAGGCGCCGAACTTGATGCTCTACAGCTAGAGCTGCTGAATAAGATTCACGTCAAAGGCCGATGTCTCCTCTCCCTCTTCCGAAGCATCAATGGTGCTGACGGAGAGCTCTGTCTTAGAATGTGTGTGCTGTCTCATCGAACAGATGAAGCGGCCGTAGAAGCTGCCGTCCAGGACATCATCGCTTCAGCTCGTCAAATGTGGAACAATGAATAAAGAATCTTGCAATACAAAACCCCACTAAACTCTCTTTAATTTTAAAACGGGTCAAAACAGTTTCTCAGAAGGTGTCCGTACTAGAACTACTTACTCCACCCCCTTCAACCCCCCCTACCGTTCCTCAGCTCTCCAGAAATCATCCGGCATGTCCCACGTGCTCGTAACCCGTCAATTTTGCTCCGAACTCATTGTCCCACTCCTGCGCCCACTGGCACAACGGCTTTGGCGGAGGCAGAGACGCCTCTGCTGCCCTCAACTCTGGCTTTTATCCGACCATGTCGTTCTGCCGCTGCTCTCATCGTACCAATAATCGTTGCCGTCTTCGTCCTGTGCCACTTCCCACTGTTCACTCTCGACCCCCCCCCTCCTGTCTAAAACCGCCGCTGATTTGCTCCCCGCCTTTTCTCGCCATTGGATTCTCCGCTTCGAACACGCTACTCTTCCGAGACCCTAACCCAATGTCAACCCCAATTTCGGCCATTTCGACGACCCCTCCCCCGCCCTCCTCCTTGTCGTTCCTTTTCTCCTTCGTCTTCTTTTTCGATCCCTTGAAAATTTTAATGCTCGCTCCCTCCCCTGGCCTCTCCCACACCGCCTTCCCAGTGCTAGGTTGATGATAATAAGTCTCCCCCTTGCATCTACCCTCTTCGCACTTATGCTCGATCCATACATCTTCGTTGGTGCTGAAGGAACTGCTTACAGAGGAAGTCTTCACGAACTGGGATCGTTTTTGGGCAATTTCGGCCATTTCGCCGACTTCTCCCCCACCCTCCTCCTCGTCGTTCTTTTTCTCCTTCTTCTTCTTCTTCTTCGATCCCTTCAAACTCTTAATGGTCATGCCGTTCGAGCTTGTGCTCATGTCGTCCTTCTGGTAGAAGGCCCACGCCAGAAATAGGACGATAATGATTGCTTGACTAACGATCAGCAACACCCCCATCACCTCCGCGTCGTAACCGTCTTCGGAAAAGAGCTTCGACGCGTGCATCAGCATCGAGGCGATGAAGATGACAATAATCTGCAGAGTTGATAGGACCGCAATGGAGTTATCTCTGTTGTCGTTGTAAGGGTTTGCCTGGCAGAGCAACCCAAAATACAAGATGTTCATCATCAATCCGGCCACGAGCTGAGAGAAGCTCCCGGGCTTGATCGTGCTCAAGACTGCCCGACGAGCGAAAAACGATGAGCGAAAGCGAATCGCGAATGAAGGGGGGCGTTCATGACGTTAGAAGCGGCGCAAAAGGTTGGCAGCAGCGACCGAGCTGAGAAGGCGTGTGTGTAATGGATATCGACGTAGCTCGCTCCTCGCACACTCTCACCTCCCGTCATCATCAGGCGTCGACCCGTCTCAATCACCTCCCAGTACCAGAACTCGGGCTTGTACGGCTCCCACAGGAACGCTAGAGGCGTGATCTCCTCGTCCTCCAACCGCTGCTCCACCGGCTTTTTCAACTTCTCCCTCTTCGACCACGGCAAGAAGCCGTACATTGAGATGACTCCGATCGGGAATACTCCCACTATCAGCCAGCCATAGGCCTCCCAAAAATCCCTGTCGTTATCTTGGCAGCTGATGGTGTAGTCCTTCCTGAGCATTTCACTGCCGTCATCTAGTTCGTCGCACGGGAACAGCCCGAATATCTTGGTCGTAACCGTTGGGAGCACCAAGTACGTGATGGCGATGGCGCTTGTGAAGCACTTCGACCTGTGCTTCTTCACGAGCTGTCCCGTGAGTATCAGAACTCCGCAGATGGCAATGATCATTAGAGTCATGATGAGAGCCTTCGAGTAGTAGTTGACGCTTCCGGCCCAGCAGCCCACTGAGACCATGTTGAACACGTCAATGTTCAAGATGCTGGCCGCCTTGAGCGCCTCTTTAAAATTATTAGGGAGGTCAATTGCCGGTATGAAGGAAGGGAGGGAGGCCGTAATTTGGGCTACGGCGAAGATGATCTTGCCACCGTTCTTGAAACGCTTAACGGTTTTCCTGTGCTCCTCAGAATCGCGAGACTTCTTCTTGGAAATGTAGACGAGACTTCCAATGGCTGCTGCGACGAGTACCAGGATTACGATGGTCACAATGACGTCGATGGTGCTATTCTCGCAACTCTTACAGAGCATGAGCGGATCCTCCGTCCACCCGTCGATGCAGAGCTTGCAGTAGGGGCCGGTGTGTCCTTCGCGGCAGTAATTTGTGCTGTTGCCGCCAGTGCAGGCATCAGAGACGGGGCACACACGGACGTCGGGCGAGCGCGAGTTTGTGCGCCAGTACCCAGGTTCGATCTTGAGAGTTTCGAGGGTCATGCCGGAGGTGGTCCTATCCACGCCCTCAAATACGTCAACGCTGCTTTTCTCCATGTTATCGTACGTGCCTTTTGGGCAGGCGCAAGCGCCAACGTCGGTGGAGTTTTCAAACTTGGTCACCGAGCCCTTGAGAACATCCTGAGAGGAGGTTGTTGGTGGTGAGTTGAGTTGTATTGCTTTGATTTGTCGGTTGGCCGCCCGCCAGTGTGTGCCTCCTCCTCTCTCACCTCGCAGCGAGAACAGGAATGCACCCCATAATCGTCCTTGAACCTGCCGATCTCGCAGGGCGAACAGGTCTCGCCCGTGAGGGTGAAGCCGGGCTCGCACGAACATTTGTTTGCGGTTGGGTCGCGGACAAAGGTTGGCTTGCACACGCACGAGTCGGAGCTGTAACCAAGAGAGGCGTCCTGTTCCTCATACTGTGGGCACGGCGTGCAAACAGATGAGCCGGCATCCGCCCAAGTTCCATCTTCGCATTTTGTCTTGACGCCGCCGACGCAAGCATGGCCAACCTCACAGACTGCCTGGTTTTCTCGCTTTGTTGTGGTCTCAGTACTGAGCGGGACTGTGTAATAACCTTGGCGAGCGTGAATTTTGCGTTGTGTTGGAAATCGAAGTACGAGACTATAAGACATAGCGGCTTACCTTCGTCGGCGGACTGAATTATTTCTGAGTTAAGCGGGCAAAATAATGCCGCGCTTCCGCATGTGATGGGGTTGACCGTCCTCTCAGGACAAAAGTAACCAGCGGGGCAATCAACGCAAGCATCTTCGCCCGAATTCTGCTGGTACTTTCCCGCGGGGCAAGCCAAGCACGAAGCTTGGGAAGTGTCCGGTTGATAGGATCCTGGGCGACACGCGATTTGGTCTGTTCCTCCCGGACAGCCATGGCCCTTTTCACAGGGCCCGCAGCTGCTTCCGCCTTCACTAAAATTTCCTGCGGCACAAGGAGTGGTCGTTCCTCCGATGCACTCGTAACCTGCTGGGCAACTACTGCAGGAAGTCGCTCCAGAAGGTGAGACCTCTCCATCAGGGCAGGAGCTGCAGCTTGCGCTACCTTCCTCGTTGGAGTAGTAGCCCGGGCCGCATAACTCGCAATCGTCGGCTGCGTTGTGCTTCTCGGCGTCGGTGCCGTCGTCCTCAAGTTTCGTGCCCGGGCTGCATGCCGAGTACGATGTGTGGTATGCTGCATTTGTGGCTTGGTCTGCATTATATTTTCCGGCTGGTAGATGGCGAAAGAGGAGAGGGCAAGGGTTAGTATAAAGAATCTGTGGTTGGTTGAAGGAGAAATTTTTGCTTACCGGGACAAATGGTGCATTCCGAAGACGATTCGCTGCTAGCGTATTTTCCAGCGGCGCAGATTGAACAGGTAGCAGAGGCGGTCCCGCTGTACTTGCCAGAGGCGCAGTTGGAGCAGACTGAGGACTCATCTCCAGTCGCGCCACTGTTGATGTGCTTCCCAGCAGGGCAGCTACATATGGAGCGAAGCGACAGTAGGAATGGAGGGTGTGTGAGTTGAACTGTCAAGCGTGTTGCCGTCTTCGTAAACTTAACGCTCTTTCCGACCGAAAACTAACTCACCTTGAACATGAATTAGAGCCTTCACCAGAGTACTTTCCAGCTTAGCAGATGCCACAAAAGTCCATAGAGTCGATCTTATATTTTCCAGCAGGACACAACGAGAAGGAGCACGTCCTTTTGGACAAGGGGTGGGGATTCGGATGAAGTTGGTGAAAGGTGGTAGAGGGTTAGAATAGGAGAGGGAGTGGTGTGTGATGTGGATTGTTACTTCCTCTATTTTGAACGGATTTATCTCAAATTGGGAGCGCAAATATTCACAGGCTTTGTTTAAAACAGCGAGATGACGGTCGAATATAATTCATCGAGCTGGTCGTGATTTGGAGCTTTCGTCATTGCGTTATTAAACTCACCCTATATCGAAGCTCTTGGTCGTTCCTGATATTATAGTACCACCACTGTATTGGATGGAGGTATCCAAGTCAGAGCCGGCCGCTGGTGTGCCACTCCAGTCTGGTGGGCAGGTAGAATGAACAGTGAGAGAGGCACTGCAGCATGCATCGATATCGTTGCCGATGTTGGAAGCTGTATTCCCATCGAAGATAGTCGTGTAGAGATTCACCGTCGTACCACTCTCATATGCAAAAATGCACCAGAAGCGGCTTGGTTTGATGATAATTTACAAACTTCGAAGGATACGAGAGCAGAAGAATAAATATACAAAGCCCCCCCATAATTTCCATTATTACCGTCTTTAAAGTGGATCCCTGAAAGTGTCATTGTACCTCCGCCAGTGCCTTCTATGGACATTAGCCGGCGACTGTTTGATCCGTCGAAGAAGCAACTGTGAAGAGAGCCCGAGCATACTAACGAAAAGTAGATCCCTTGGGTGAAATACACTATGGCAGAATGGGCGTAAGGAGACCCTGAGAAAGTTCCTACCCCTAAAACTACACTGTCGTCACTATCAACGATGTTGTTTCCTGTCGTATCGCATACTCCCTTCCCTATTACTGATGAAGTTAAATAGGACTGGGTGGTCGTTGGCGTAGAGCACGGCGGCCATGACCGGAGTCACGACGAGATAGACGACGAGAAGTCCGAGTGCGTTCATGTTTATCGAGGTGAATGAGGCGAACCCTAACTGTGAATGAGGCGAGAGGCGAATGAGCCTACGGAGGTACGACAGCAGTCAAACAAGGAGCATAAGAGAGAGTTAGAAGGGAACGAGTTGTTTATTAGAGGGGGGTTCCATAATAGCAGCGGCGAGTTTTAAAACGATCCCGAAACGTCCCGACCCTGGCCCAAAATTAACACCAAATGACGGCCCAAAAACTCCCAAGGTTCGAAAGAGAAGACAACCTCGAAGAACTCCACACAACGTCACGCTAGCCGGGTTCAGATTTATCCAGTGTTACTATTATAGCAAGGGTCCGTCCAAGATCTCCACCCCCCATCTCTGTGACTACGTACTCTTTGTAAATGAGGATGTCCACTGTAGGATCGCGAAAGACCTAAAAATCGAGCAAAAATCGAAGCAGAAATGGCCTCCCACATGTGAGAATTTCAGAACGTCGCCACGGCAATAAAAATAACAACGTCGCTCTCAACACCCAACAGGGCAACCACCCAATCATTCCCCCCCAACTTTACGCCGCCCAATACCTCCCCACTCCCCCCCCCAAAAGTGTGTACAGTGATCCCCGACCATGGAAAACCTAGCCAATCCTCAGGACATTCAGTTTTTGGTTAGTTTCCATCCCCCCCGCGTACCGATCCCCATTTCCAACATACGAGGACTCCCCAATATCTCCAATAGACCTCCGCGTACAAACGAAAACCCACAATTATCCGCGGTCATTCCACAAGGCCCATCTCCGGCCCATCCGTTGGCCCCGCCCCAGACCATCGCGTATTCCCATATTGTGTGTCTCCTCGACATTTAAATAGGCCTTCATCGTTCTTACAGCTGTAAAATATTACAATGCGGCCCTGAATTATCCGAACCACTGCAGCACGTGTCGTGAACTATAGTTTCATGTCTTTCCACCACTTTTTGTGTGTGCTGCTCGACTCCCATTTTGACTGCCCCCTGCTCTCTTCGCGTACTCCTCCTCCTCGACGTCTGAGCGCCACTGCCTCGATTTTCGTCCGCAAGGCACGCCCTGCATTCGTCGACTTCCCGCCGTCCTGAAATATATCTCTGCCCCACAACCTTGACCCTCTGCGGCCTCTGCGGTCTCTGCGGTCTCTGCGGACCTCTTCTCCCCCGTACCCCATTCTAACCCCCTTCTCCCCTCAGAACACCGCACCGAATCAACACTTACCAAAATGGGAAAGCGCACGAAAAAGGTCGGAATCACGGGAAAGTACGGAACCCGCTACGGAGCCACCCTCCGAAAGCTCGTCAAGAAGATGGAGGTCTCCCAGCACAGCAAGTACCACTGCACCTTCTGCGGTAAAGACTCCATCAAGAGGACCGTCACCGGAATCTGGCACTGCAAGAAGTGCAAGAAGACCATCGCCGGAGGAGCCTACGTTCTCAACACCCCTTCTGCTGTCACTGTTAGGAGCACCATCTCGCGTTTGAAGAAGATGCAGGTTGAGGCCATCTAAATAATTGACGCATAAATGTTGAAGAAATAAACAAACCGACCCCTTCTTTTTTATCATCATAAGTGTTCATGTCATATTAGTTCTCGCATCGCCTCTGTCATGTCGCCGTACCCTAGAATCGCACCGCGACCTTCATCAAGGCGCTTCATACCCTCGTACCGTGCCCGCTCCAAAGCCGCTTCCTCCTCCCGCTCAGCTCCCAGCACCGCCACCTTGTCGACCCAATGGCTTCCTGTTCTCCCCGCATCGACTGCGGCCCTCCGTACTTTCCTGCAATTTTCCGAAACTTGGTCCTGCGCGTGACATTTGGTATAAATATATTGGATGAGAATGTGCTTTTTTATCGACCATTTATTTTTTCGATCTCACCTCGGGCATCATCGAGACCAAAACCGCCGCCCTCTCTATCCTATCTACTTCTTCCTCGTCAGTCTCGGACGAGTTGGAACAGTGCACTACCCGACTGTCCCACAACAAAACATCTCCCCGCTCCAACTCCAGACGCACGATCTTCTCCTCAGCTTCGTAGCGGCTCAATATGGGATCGGCAGACACAACTTCTAGCCAGTCGTCCCCATTCAGGTCGGCGAGACGAGAGGCGTACAGGGGGTTCTCACGGTAGTGCTGCGGAAAGTCCTTATGAGAGGTTGAGATCAGAACGTTGCCCCCTGTAGTTACCCCTCCGTCAACCAAATTAACCAACCCTTGCACCGTTTCAAAGCCCGGCTTCTCCACAGGATTTTGATCGATATGAAACCAGCCGCACTCCGTCTTAACGCTCCTCCGCCAAACCAGCAAACCATCGAAGCTCGTCAATACATTCTCAGTTCCCCAAAACCTTCTGAAAATTCTCTTCACCTTTTCATTCGATCGGATGGACCATGCAGCAGACGATTGCCCGGAGCTAAAGTATGGTAATATACCACCCTCAACCGTCGCGGGCCATCCTTCACTCGCCCACGTGGACGGATCTCCCCGCGAAACAGGCTTTCGCGACGTGGAGGCATGAGACAACGAGGCCCTCGAAGCGGTTTCTAAATAATCCCAAACATACGACATGGCCTGACTGACCTCGATGTCGTCGAGGACGCCAGATACAACCACCCATCCATGTTCGTCAAAGTGTGACCTGATTGACTGCCCTTCAAAGTCTACATCAGCCATCGTAAAGTGCCTTTGCTTCGACTTTGGGACATAAATTGGCCGTAATTTTGAGTGCCACGCCCTTCTCCTCCTCTTAACGATGAGTAAGAGATAGTGAGTGATAGCAGTAGCAACAAAAACACATGCATCCGTCATCAATTCTGGGGTAATTCCCTTCTTCTCGATTTTCTTTGCAATTATTCCTGGCATCGGTACAGCGAACAATTTACCAAGGTACGTGACGACTCAGTGCTGATACCTAGATCAACCCCCCATTTAGAACGTAAAAATACTTGCATGTTATCGCTAAAAAAGGATCATTCGTTAATAGCATTTTTATTCCATCGAAAAGCCATTTACCTCAAACGAAACTGAACCCCAAACCTCTCACCCTCACTCCCTGCCATCACATCCGTAGATAGAAGAACAACGATGTCGAGCGCAACGCACGATCTAAACTCCGAGGAGAATCCTGACGACAAGCCCATGTCCACGAATTTTGTACTTGGCGAGGTGAGAGAAAACCCCTCCAAGCCCTCACCTCCTCACCTAAGAAAACGAACCTAACCTCACCTCACAAAACACAATATCTAATCCAAACCTTATCCAACCCTCCAACCCACCCAATCCCAACGCAAACCTGTATAAATCAGTCCGTCGAGATGCCCGAAGGCACCCCCCACTGCAAAGGCTACGACTTCTCCCAAGGCGTCGACATCACGGCCATGATGACAGCCATGATGAGCACCGGCTTCCAGGCAACTAACATGGCTAGAGCCTGCGAGGAGATCAAGAGGATGAGAAGGTGGAGGCTTAGCGACACCGAGTGGAAGGAGGGAGACGACGAGGATTTGAAGGACCCGGAGGTCCGGAAGACGATCCGTGCTAAGATCTTCTTCTCTTATACTTCCAATCAGATTTCTTGCGGGCAGAGGGAGATCATACTTTGGCTTTGTAAGCATAAGCTGGTCGACGTCATTGTGACGACGGCGGGAGGAATCGAGGAGGACTTCATCAAGTGTTTCAGGCCTACGTACATGGGCGACTTCAACAAGTTCAAGGGGAAGGATCTTAGATTGAAGGGCATTAACCGCATCGGCAACTTGTTGATCCCGAACAACAACTACTGTAAATTTGAAGACTGGTTCTCTCCTCTCTTGACAAAGATGCACGACGAGCAGGATGAGACAGGGGTCTTCTGGTCTCCCAGCAAGATGATCGAGAGAATGGGAAGGGACATCGACAACGAGGAGAGCGTCTACTACTGGTGCGCGAAGAACTCCATCCCAGTATTCTGCCCAGCCCTCACTGACGGTTCAGTCGGCGACATGATATACTTCCACTCTTACAAGCGCCCAGGTTTCATCCTGGACATTGCGCAGGACATTCGACTCGTGAACGACGAGGCGGTCAAGTCTCACGCTACTGGCATGATCATCTTGGGAGGAGGGCTGGTGAAGCATCACACTTGCAACGCGAATTTGATGAGGAACGGAGGTAAGTGAGTGCGAAAGAGCGGGTTGGGAGCGAAGCTACGGACGACGTTGAGCTGCCCACTGTAATACTTTCTCCGTCTTTCGCTCGGAGCGAGTTGGGAACGAAGCGACGGACGATGTTGAGCTGCCCACTGTAATACTATCTCCGTCTTTCGCTCCTCACTCACGCCTTTCGCTCCTCGGCTCGCTACACCCCCCTTACACTCCACCCCTCGCTCCGCTTACCGCAGCCGACTTCAGCGTTTTCATTAACACCGGGCAGGAGTTTGACGGAAGCGATAGTGGAGCAAGGCCCGACGAGGCCATCAGCTGGGGAAAGATTAGATTAACTGCCGAGCCTGTGAAGCTCTACGCTGAGGCGACACTCGTGTGGCCCTTCATCGTCGCCGAGACGTTCGCGAAGGACTTCGACCCTGAGGCCTGGGCGAAGGAAGTGGCGGGTATGAAGACGTGGCTGTAAACTAACAATAATAGCAGAGGGCTTTTGATTTAAAATGTGTGTCAATAAGTGTGTATGCTCCCCTCCCTTTTCAAAAACCTCTAATTTGAGGTCGCTGCTAGCCCTAGCTCGTTAGTCCAAATAGTCAACCTCTCCAAATTCAATCTTCGCATCAATAGCCCCGAAATCATGCAAGCAAACGAAACCCTTCTCCATTCCGTTGCTGACCATCAAATCTCCCTTCAAATCCAAGCAACTGCACTCATCAAGCCCATCCATAGTATACAAGCAGTCCCCTGCGACGAGAAAGTCGTTAGCGTTGTCAGTGCCTTGGAATCGGCCGACCCTATCCCAATATGACAATTCTTACCTCCCTTGTTGGCGCTAAAAAACCTCACCGTCCCATCCTCGTCGACTGAAATGATCTTCGACCAGTCACCTTTAATATCGACGATGGGGAATTCCGACGTCTTGAAGGTGTGCGCCTTCCGCTTCATGCGTTGATTTTTCATGAGCGGCCAGTGCGCGTAGCCTTTGGGAGTCTTGAGGATCTGATGCTGCAGTAGGCTGCCTTTGTTTGTGCCTGTCACCACGCAGGTTTCGTCGGAATCATCACTCCTCATGGCCATATCCGGCTCGATAGCGTGCAGGCACGAGATGGACTCACTGGGATCATGCGGCTTGAAATCGCACAGGCTCTCGAGGTCGGTGTCCCAAACCGCGACGTTCGTGGACGTAGAAGTGAAGATCTTGTCAGATGTCACCGCCAAGTGAACCGTATCCTCAGGGACCTTAATCTCCCTCTCAGGCACAGAAGCCTCGGACAGCGGCAAGCTATAAATCAGCAGAGTCGACTCCGCCCCCTCCCCGTTCCCACACAGCGCCACGATCTTCCCTTCAACGCACTTCAGAGCCTTCACGGACTCCCCGTGACTCAACGAAAAGTCGACAGTCTCAACCCGTATCTGATGTATGGTGCCCTTGCAGTCTCCCGTCACGAAAACGTCCCCCCCGACGTTCGCCACGCATGTAATTTCATTATCGTTCTCGAACTGGGCGACGATGTCGAAGGGAGTCGTCTTATCGGAGGGGGGAACTTCTGGGTCCTCGTCGTCGCTTGTGCCGCCTTCCCTCTCGAATCTAAGACGGTGAAAGAGCTAATTGTTAGTAGAGTAGAGTAGAGTAGAGTAGTAAGTTTAGCGAGAACGGTTTGCATTTATATAAACTATTGCTTTACCTGTAAACAGTCTTGACGCCGCCGTTGTCGCCCTCCGATAAAAACTCCTTCCCTATGATACTCGCGAAGGACTCTGAACCTGCTCGGGACGAGAGAGAACGTGAGGGTATTTTAGGGTCAGCCAAGGCCGTCCCGACGCCTCCTCCCTTCCTCACTCTCACCTACGCTAATGATAAACGCGCTCCCATCAGTCCTCCCCAAAGCTACATGAGTGTTATCCTCCGAAAGCGCCATGACTGATATCCCTACATCAAAAGTCTCCCCGGTGTCCTCTTCTTCCACGTCGAACTCCCCGTTAGCAGCCTGCCGAATGCGCTGCTTCATCATGTTGAAACCTTCCGAGGCGTCGGCAACTAACCCTAACCCAAACCCCGATGCTTCGGAGGGGACGGAATCCGTTATCATGAAACCTCGGACTGTCCAGTAACCTTCGAGGAAATTGCGGGAGATTCGACGGGAAAGGCGCTCCTGGACGAGATAGCGAACGAAAATTAGGAGGGAAGGGAAAAGAGCAAGGGAAAGGAGCAGTAGAGGGTCAGATACGACTTTCAACCTTTTTCATCTGAAAAGGATTTGCGTAGAGGCTAAATAAAACCTCATAAACGCCCCATTTTTAAATTTGAATTCCATTTTTCGCTCACCTCGTCATCTCTGACGTTAGATATTCTACTCATGAGTGATTTCATATCCGAGTTATTGAATGAATCACCACCATCTGAGGAGGAGGAAGAGGAAAGGGGGCCGAAGTTCCTTGCTATTCTGATCCTGGAGCTTGCGGTCTGTTGCCGAACATTATGAGGACTAATTAAAGGGACGAAGCTGTGTGAGGGGCTGAAGTGGAGGAGGGCAAGGAGGAGGATTATCGTAGCCGACATTATCTTTTCTCCTGTTTTTCAGAGGGAAGTTTGGGAAATGTCCTGCAAAAGGATAAAGTGGTGTTCTTATCATTCATTATTACGCAATATGCCAAAAAGAACGTCTGAAGATCTCGCGAATAAAATGGAGGTACTTGATCCGAACAATTTAAATGTCGGAGATGTCGAGGAGGAAGTATTTGAAGGTTCAGAGTTGGATTCTGCTGCCGACGAAACTCCAGCTGTCGGAGGAGATGATTTCATGCATACAGACGATTTCAGGCGACTGTTCGTTGGCTTCGTTATGGTTGATACTTTAATAGCGATGCGCTGGCTTGATAAAAAATGGCACAAGGTAGCGGAGAAGAAGCTGACTGAGTTGGAAGATGAGCCTTTTGGTGAGATTATTGTTCATGGAGGGAATGATGTAAGTGGTGATGAAGCTATGTCTGCTGCGAGGTATGAAAGGATGGATCAAGTGACAAAGGTAGTCTTCCTTCTGAATATTACGAAGGTCGGAGATTATGTCTGCTACATCGCCTCCAATCTCGTCGTTGTAGACATCCCCGAAGGCATTACAAGCATCGGTGAATGTTCCTTCTTAGGCTGCAGTAGTTTGAAAGAAATAAAGTTCCCAAACTCGTTAACATCAATTGGTAGATCCTCCTTCCGTAGTTGCTTCAGTCTAGAACAGGTCGATCTCCTTCACACGAAAGTTGAAGAATTAGGTGACAGAGCCTTCATAAATTGCAGAAATTTAAGAGAGATGAAGGTCCCGGACTCGCTTCAAAAGGTTGGTCAATATGTCTTCTACGAATGCTCCAAGCTTGTCCCCTCCGACATTAACAAACAAGATAACGAGGCTGTAGTCGCCTACCTCCGCTCTATACAATAATTCACCCTTATGACGTTTTGACGAAAGAAAGCGCGTCGATGTTTTGCTAGTAAAACCACTATACACCATTAAAAACTATATTTTATCTATTGTAAAAAAGCGCGTTGTCTTTTTACTTATTCGATTCCTTTTCTTTCTCTTTATGTTTCGAGGTGTGTATTTTGTTGTATAGAGCGGAGGTAGGTGACTACCTTGGATGTTACATCGTCATCGTTTATCTTGTCATCTATGTCTATGGTTGAGGGGACTAGCTTGGAGCATCCGTAGAAGACATTGACACCAAGTTCATGAAGCGAGTCCGGGACCTTCATCTCTCTTAAACTTGTAATAAAGAAGGCACCTTCACCTAATTTTTGAACGTTTGTGTGAAGGAGATAGACCTCATCTAGACTTTCGCACTGAGCGAAGGAGTAGTCACCAATTGATGTTAACGACTTTGGGAACTTTATGTCTTTCAAACTACTGCATTCTTGGAAGGAACAATCACCGATGATTGTAATGCCTTCGGGGATGTTTACAGTGACGAGAATGGAGGCGTAGCAGCATGCATAATCTCCGACCTTAGTAATGTTCAGAAGGAAGACGATCTTCGCCACTTGCTCTATCGTTTGCCTCCTAGCACCAAAATTAGCTTCCTCACCACTAATATCATTCCCTCCATGAACAATCACCTCGCCGAAAGGCTCATCTTCAAACTCAGTCAGCTTCTTCTAAACTACCTTGTGCCATTTTTATCAAGCCAACGCATCTCAAGTAATGTATCGACCATGACAAAATCGACGAACAGTCGCCTGAAATCGTCTGTATGCATGAAAGCATCCCCTCCGACGGCTGGGGTCTCGTCGGCAGCAGAATCCAACTCAGAGGCTTCAAATACTTCCTCCTCGTCATCTCCGGCCTCATAATTGTTCGGATCTGGTACTTCAATTGCATTCGCGAGATCTTCAGACGTTCTATTTGACATATCGCGAAATAATGAATGAGAAAGTCGGCTATTTCCCTTCACAGGCAAATCACACAAAAAGGCCTCATCATCACCAGAACCAATTTCTATTTCACAACAAATATCTAAAACACTCACTCACTTAAAATAATTTTAAAGGTACGTCGTTTAACATCACTTCCATCTCTCTCATTTAAAAAATTACCGCTTGGATCCTGCTGTGAGAGCACAGACATGCAAGTTAATTATTCAACTGATCGATGATGGTATTTACTTATCGTCATTTGTATTTTAACGTATATTAATGAGTTATACCGTCATGATTTTTTAGTATATTGTAGTTAGATTATTGTTATCGTCCGTTGACTCTTTTTTGTCGTTTAAAATGTTCTATTTAATGGAATTTATGGGAAACTAACTCTCCTTCAGGTTGGACCTCTCTTCATTCTATATTCTATATACTCTATTTCAGGTTCAAAACGAAGCTCTGCTTATTGCGAAAGCTCACAAAGCTCTGCGCATCGCTAAAGCTCACATAAAACGATGAGAACCCTCTTATCTCTAATCGCTGTATGCTGCATGCTCGCTGCATGCTCAGCACACGCCGTTGCTGGTGTTAATACTGCAGAAGTTGATTCAGGAGTTGATTCAGAAGCTGATTCAATTCATCTTTTGTTAGGTGAGAGTTGTCGAGTCCTGAGGCGACGACGAACTGTTGCTAACACTGTCCATCCACAACGCCACTGTAACATTCTCACAGGTGGTGTAACTCCAGACACCGAATTTCTCTCCCTCCTCACCTCCCGATCCCTAAAGTCCTCCACCTGCGAATCCTCTTCCTTCACCCCAATGGATTGCCTAAAAGACTGCATGTGTTCAAACTCCTGCACCGGCATGGTAATTTCCGACGACAAAGAAAAAAAATGTACCAACCATGCCACATTCTCCTTCTCTTCAACCGAAAAGCACACCATTAAAAAAACAGGCCGTGAAATCCACGAGGGATCCGTCCACGCTAAAAAACACTCCGGACCTCTACGATTTAAAACAATTTCTATTCATAACATTGTTTCTGGCGGACATATTTATTCAGATGTTACGACTAATTCTTATACTACGAATGAAGTTGGGACGCATACGAGTAATGGTGCTACGCATGTTGTTTACACGAATGCAGTTTACGTTGATAATAGCGGCGGAGGCAACAACGGCGGAGGCAACACCGGCGGAGGCGGCAACGACGACTACGACGGTGGTGGCGGAGGAGGAGGAGGAAATGGCGACTACGGAAATGGAGGAGGAGGCAGCAGCTACTGTGACGGTTCCTACGAGGCCCTTGTGAATTCTACCTTCTATGACGACGAGGGAGCCACCGTCTACTACGAGGAAATCGATTTCTACACGTTCAACTGCGACTACACTGCTGACGACGGCGAAGGCGGTGGTACCCTCATTGATACGGATACACACAGTACGGTTTATGAGGTTCATACTGTTAAGAAAAGGAACGCAACAACGAGCATGATTAGTTTAGGTGAGCCGGTTAAAAGTATTTTAACGCCCAACGAAAACGCGCAACACGAACAACACACCTAACAAACCTAATGCATAAAATCCCCAGCCGTCGGTGGAATGGCCGTACTCGGCCTCGCCGCCCTCTACAAACGTCAAAAAGACTACGACAAAAGGCACCCTCTAACGGGTAGCGTTAAGCGTCGCGGTGTAATGCTAAGGAGTCTTTCTGGTTTGGAGTCAACGGGGTCGTTCACAATGGGTGGAGGGAGCGTCATTAACAGTAGGTGAGAAAGCAAAAGAGGGCAGCAATGTACAAATTATATAACAGTGTCTAACGAGGAGCGTGAACCGAACATTTACGAATGCAGGGCTAGTTATCACGCTGACACTAGGGTTTGATTATTTAAGAAGAAAAGGAAAAGGAAGTAAGGAGATAAGGAGGGGTTCAGCAAGGAAAGGAAAGAAAGGGTCGAAAAAAAAAGAATGTTTGCGAATGAATGTAATTCAACTTCTTATTATCTCGGAGCTTGTTAAAACAAGCTACAACGAGGCAATTCGTTTTCAACTCCTCCATCAACCCAACACCCCATTATCCCTCACCCCCCCTTTCCCCCCATTTGTTCTCCCAACACCATCCATCCTAAAACTACTAAGTGCACCACACAACATCTCTTACGCCATACTCAAACTCGCGTTCCACAAACTCGCCACAAACATAAGAACCATCTTACTCTTAACCTCCACAATATCCTCAGGCGTAAGGAAGACGCACGCCCCGATCTTCCTCGCCACGCTGATCGCGTAACGCGCGTTGTTGAGCTTGGCTTCAGGGGTAGAACCGGAGGATACGATTGAAGGGTCGACGGCTCGGGACTCTACGGATGCGCAGAGGTCGAGGAGGAACTGACCTGAGGCGATTGAGGAGTCGTTGAAGTTGCGGATGCTGGAGGGTTTACCGCCGGACTTTACCTTGTCGTTTGCCCATTGGATTATCTCGTTGTCGGTTACGAGTTTGTCTCCGGGGGTTAGGTTGGTGAGGATGTTGATTGTGTGCCTCCTCATGAGCTGCCAGATGATGCCTAGGATGAGCTTCTTGTTCTTGTCGCAGATGTCGAGGCCGCCGATGTTTACCATGGAGAACTTCATCTGCTTCGCGAGGGTGACGGCGTAGTTGCAGTTCTCGACCCTCTTGAACTTGTTCTTGGGGCTCATGTTGACCTTCCTCCAGCTTACGATTCCGGGCTCGACCTAAGACAAGCGACGAGGAGCGAAAGCAACGAGTTAGAACGAAAGCAGCGTGAAGTGATGGGCCGATTCCCGCAGCTTCTCACCTTGTCCATGATCTTCAAGATGGCGACTCCGTCCGTCAGGTCTCCAAACAGGTCGTTGATGTAAAGGCCGTCGATGTTGAGGGAGTTGATCCACATGCGGAAGATGCGCTCCTCGCGGGTGTCTCCGGCGTCATCGAGGTCGAGGCCGGCGAAGTCGAAATCGGCTGTAGGTTATTTATTAGGGTTAGAAATGCGATGGTTCTCCCCCTCTCTCTTACTCTCTCCCTCTCTCTATCCATTCTCTCACCTAACTCCTCCTCACTAATGACAAGTCCCGAGTTGGTGTTGAAAATCTGCGCGCAGAAGCCGAGGTTGAGCTTCTTGTTGCCCTTGACGATGTCGTTGGGCTGAATGAAGCTCTCCACCCCCATGGCGTTCGCGTTGGCGATGACCTGGGTAGCCTTGGCCTTGTCGTCCCCGGCGCCTACGAGGCCGCACTTAGTGATCTGGTTGAGGAGGATGGAGTAGCACTCGCTGTCCTTCAGGTCGCCTCCGAAGTTGGTGACCCTCCTGGCGCTGCCGGCGTTCTTCAGGTGGTAGTTGAACCACCTCAGGAGGATGTCCTCGGCGGAGAGCTTGAGGAGGTCCTCGAGCTCCTCCCCGTCCTCCAAGAGGAGGACGAGCTCGGGGCAATCCTTCAGCGAGATGTTAGAGGTGAGCTGGAGCTTGATGATCTGCCAAATCAGGCCCAGGATGAGGATAGGCCTGCCCTCGATGAGGTCCATGGCGCCGACGTTGACGACCTGGCAGCCAATGGCGCGGGCGGCGTTGATAGCCAGGTTCTGCGATGGGGTGGGGGGGAACGAATTAGAATGAATTCGAGGTGAGGGCGAGGATGACCTTGGCTGTTCTCACCTGATTCTCGGTCTTCTGGTAGACGTTCATGTTCTTCTTCTTGTTGAGGGCTCTCTCGTCGACGCTCCCCTCCTCGGCGAGGTTGATGAGCTTGCAAAGCATAAGCCCGTCCTGGCAGTTCTCGAAAAGCTCCATACTATCAATCTTCATGGGCATGTTGGAGAGGTCAGGGTCCTTCCCAAGGCAGTTGTTGAGGTGGAGGGTGAAGGCGTCGCGCTCCTCCTCGGAGAAGGTGTGGACGGCGCCGCCGGCTCCCTCAACGTTGAACATCTTGGCGGCCTTCTTGACGACCTGGGCCATGGCAGCCTCTCCTTTTCCGTTCCTGGGGTGGTTTGGGGTGGGCGGTGGGGGATGTGAATGTGGCTGTGAGCATGCTTCAAAATAAAAGGGGCGGGGGCCTCCTCAACACATCTCACCTAATGTTATGCATCATCTGGCAGAACTCGTCCCACTCCACCGTCTTATTCCCGTCAGTATCAACCTCGTCGATCATCTTATTAAGAGCGTCGGCAGACATCCTCTCGCCGAGGTTGTCGAGGACGGACTTCAACTCGTCGGCGTCGATGTGACCGTCGCCGTTGATGTCGAACGCCTGGTACGCGCGGCGCCTGGGTTTGGGGGGGGTGGGGAGGGGACGAGGGGAGGGGAAGAGGTGTCAGAAGCGCTGCCGGATCCAAGCCTAAGGTTCTGTTGAATGCTTCTCAGTGTTTGAGAGATGATTTTGGGATCGCAAGTGGTAGAGACCTCGACGGGGGGGGGGAAGGAGATATATATGGAGGGCGGGGTACGCCAATATTTCGATATTACGTTCGTGTTGGGTGAAAATTCCCCCCAAAGACAGACGGGAACACCGTCGAGCCAACAAAGATCTTTTATCAGAACTGGGGCCGAGGCGGGCGGCTACTCACATTTCGTTCGTTTCATCGGGGGTGAAATCCTTCTTTAAGTTGGCTGGGATCTTGTATCCATCGAATCCGGACATATTTGTAAGTTTGTTTGTTTTTCGGGCTTTTGTTGGAATCAAGCACAATTTACCCAAGTAATGTCCAGGCCTACAGGGGCTTGTCTTCTCTCTGGACTTGGACCATCCGAATAGTACCTGCTTCTTCTATAAAACCTCCGTTAATTGCCTACTAGTTCATAAGACCTTGGCCAAATGAGCTCCTCACTTCCACTGGCCACCGGCCAGGGCGACAAAGAAGACATTGAGATCGGCCTTATGAATATTAACCTTAATCCGGACGATTATGTGGACGGCGAATATTTCTTCGACGCTACTCTCAGAGAGGAAGTTTTGGACATGGTGATCTGCTCGGGGTCTGGAAGGGAGAATGCTGAAGATACTATTGCCGACCTTTTAGAGGAGGGCGCTGAAAAATCGTTGCGAAGCGACAACCCTGATTTGCAGGAGGTGAGAGAGTATCTTTACTTGGACGGAAGAGGGAAAGAATGCAACCTCACATTCTCACTCGTTGCAGATGTCTTCATTTTCAAACACGATGGAACGTGTCATGTCTGGAACCTCCGGTGACCCACTCCACCTAGCATACATCACCATGAACTTTTTCCAGAACCTGACCCTCCTCTCCCTTTTCGATGTGGACTGGCCCACCGAGTGGCTCGACTTCCTCTCCCTTCCAAACTTTTGTATCTCCTGGGACTTCACCTTCGCTCTCCCCTCTCTGGTCAGGTCCAACCCTCTCTCGGAGATCTGGGGACACCTTCTACTGTCTCTCAGCATTCACCCTCTGCTCATCCTCACTTATGACCGAGGCCTCTTCTGGGACGCTGCAACGGACAAGAATCGCGTCAAGGATGACTCGTGGCCGACTTACAAGCCCATGATGCTCTCCATTTTGATTGTCCCGGGCTTGACCCTGTCAGTCTTCTCCCTCTACCTTGGACTGACCAAAGACGATGTTTCTACCGCGAAGGATGGTAAGAGGCCTAATGAAGCAGGACAAGCTGGTGACGCATTGCATTTTTTTCTACTGGCACTAACTCGTCGCTTCGCTTCCTGCTCAGTTCTCTTCATTTGTTATCACGCGCTTTTCAATACCCCCATCATCCTCGCAGCTTTCGTTGGAGTCTTGTTAGGAATTGAATACATTCTTCTGGGCTTCCGTCAATGTTGCTGTTCCTACAAGGAGGATCGGGAAATAATACGTTGTTGTCCAGAATTAGGCGTTCCCGATTGTGATTGCACTACCGAATACGCTGTTATAAAATGTATGACGGGAATAGTTGCACTACCAATGCCCCTGGGAGTGACGGTTTTGAGCGCCGGTCCCCTCATCGGTTCTATCTTCATGGTCAAGAACGGAATTGAAGAGAAGTGGAAGGTTGTATTGCTTTCCATCGAGGCTTTGCTCGGTGTGGTCGGCTTCCTCGCAGCTTATGTGTCACTGTCAAAATCCGTTGTCAAGGGGAAGGGACAAGCTGAAGGCTCCTCGAGGCTGTCGAGACTCGTGGCACAGAGTAATTTTTGGATAAATGTCCCCAACTCGGTATCTTATAGATCATGTATATATATCAACACCTTTGAGGTCAATGTTAAGACAGTGTTCGTCACGAGCTGGACTTTCTCATATATCTCAACGGCTGTGGCCTACTACACACTTTTGGCACTCGGCAACCTGAGCGACGCCACTGGTGTTTTGATATTCTTCGCCCTTGTATACACCGCGGCTGACCTCGTTTTTAACGTAATGCCCATGTACAGGCTACGTGCGCTCTACCTTGAGGCCGTTGAGACTCGCGCCGACATGGACTCCAAAAGGCAAGCTCAGGAGTTTTCTACGTTCATCCTGCTTTACCTCGTCTCTTATTTGAGCGGTGTTAACGCGCTCGTTGAAGCAGCCACAACGGAAGACCGCACGATTCGAATCTTCAGCGGTTGCTTGCTCCCTTTTTACGTCTTGATTCCGATGAGGAAGCTGTACACGTCAGCGAGGCGCGGTCACGCTTTTGTGCAAGAGAAAGCTCTGACACTTGGTGTTACCTACCAAGAAGCGCTTGAAGTCGCGACGACTTTCGTGGTTAAGGGAATTGATAGCGAGGCCGCCAAAGATAAAGACAAGGTCAAAGACAAAGACGAGGACAGCTTCGATAGAGAGAAGACTAGAAGAAGAACGGCGAAGGGCGAGGGGGAGCGTGGAGAGGGAGAAGTTCCCCCCGCTTTCCAAAGCATGGAGAGGGAAGATGCCAACGATGACAATGATGTGGAGCAGCAGCCGCCGTCCCTTGTTGAGAGCGTTCATTTCGCGACCCTCAAAGTTGCGAATCCATTTTCGGATGCTCGGATAGAGGAGGCGTTCTCCAAAGAGGGGAACGTTACTAGCCTCATTCACGCCCTTCTAGGACCTTACGAAGGCCCGTTCTGGTGGGCCAAGATCTGGCAGCTTGCAGAGAAGACGGTGGTGTGCTTCATAGTAGGCTGGGCCGGCTCGAGCGTGTATGGCATCTGGGCTGGTTTGTTGGTTACCTGCATTGGCTTTGGAGTCGCTCTCTACACTCGTCCATATTGGGATTTCAGCGAGGACCTCGTTGACATCATCACGAGAGCTTGCTCGCTAGTTACGATGTTTGTTGGGGTCCTCGTCTTTGATGATCGACACCTAAGCGCCGACAGCGCTGTAGTCGACGTCCTCTTGCTTTCCTCGCTCGCGATCACCTGCATCGTAATAATTTTCAGCATCGGTCCAGTTCGCGTCTACAAAGGCCTTCAGAAGTACTTCGAAGTGTTCATTGTCCTCGCTAAGAAGACGCGAAAAGAGCACCGAGTTAAAAAAATCGACGCAGAGGAACTCAAGGTGGCCATTGTCTGGCTTTTTGAGACAAGAACGCCCTCGCAGCGAGGGTGGTTGCTCGAGAGGACCATCGAGTTGAAACGGGCCGATATCTTCTTGGATGCGGGCAAGAAGTCCCTCCAGGGGCTCACCAATCAGCAGTACAAAAGCCTGTACTTGTCTTGCGACGACGACGCCAAGACAGCGCTTGCGATGCTCAAACTGCGCTTCGATGGCACCTTTGCCGAGCTGAGACGTTGCAGCTCGCATTCGTTTCTGGCCCTCTTGCAGCGTGGAGACTTCAGCAGCGCTTACGACCTCTTAGACACGGAAGACGACGGCGCCCCCGCGGAACTTCACAAAAAGCGCCTTCAAGTGCTTCAGCTAGTGGATTCGCAGCCACAAAGTGACTCGTATGGTATTAAAAAATTTATTGCGGTGCGAACGGACACAATGCTAGAATCGTCCAACCGGCAGTACCTCGCCCATCTAAAGGAGACCACGCCGCTCTCTGTCAGGGAGCTCACGATATACAATATTGAAGTCTTACTAAATTTACTCGAATCCCAACTACATGCCAATCCTCGCGACGCCTTCTGGAAGATGTGCATGGAGGAGGTGAGATGGCGTGTTTTAACTGGATATCGACGTAAATCGACAACACACGCTGCCGTTTCTAACGTCACTTTTTTTCTGCTCGTCGCAGCTGCCCTTAGTTCTCGAGCGCCACCTCACGAATTCAAAGCTAACAGAAGGAGACACGGAGGCTTTGAGGGCCGAGATGACGATGTGGAACACTGTCTTAGTTGAGGAAGATATTGTCTTGCCTGCTCTCAAAGATGCCAATAATCCACAGTATATGTATCGCATCAATGCGCAGGACGAAGCGATAATTGCCGAGGCTCACAAGACGAAAGATGGCCTTCTTAATTTGGTGGATTTGCTCAAAGGCGAAAAAGATGCAAGCCGCGCTCCGATCGGCTCGGCTAGTCTCCTCAGCTTCCTGAAAAATCATCCCTTCAAGGACGTCGAGGTGAGCAATTATCGCCAATTATCGGCTGCTAGCTTCTAATGCAATTTCTCACGCCGTAAATACAATCCGCTTCGCAACTCGACATAGTGTCGATTCCAACTCGAGAGACGCTACTCTGAAGTTTCCATCAAGCCGAGTGATGGAAAATCCGTCCGAGAGGTGTCGTTCGCCGCATGCACGAATATGGAGCCTTCGCACTTCGGCGCGGGGCTCATCGGCACGCTTGTGAGTTTCGAGAATCTCGAGCGGCTCGATTTGAGCGACTGCGGCATTAAAGATTGTTCGCCCGTCGCTTCGTTGAAGCTTACGACGCTCATCTTAAATAAGAACCCCCTGAGGACGCAGGCGATCGTTGAGATTCTCAAGGCCAATGCCAAGGCCAATGATTCTACACTCGCCCACCTCGAGCTTAAGGGATGTGGTCTACAGTTGGACAAACAATTCGTCGAAAGCCTTGGTGAGGTGGCGCTCGAGCCGCTCGGGAAGGACCCAAGAGCCAGAGAAGGAGGCATTTCCTGCCTTAATAAGCTGGCTTACTTAGACCTCCGAGACAACCGCGTATGGATGGTCGAAAGGAAGGGCCGCGTTCAAGAGATAGAAAACGTCGTAATAATTCCGTACGACGCCGAGGGGCTTGTCCCTTATCCAAAGAGAAAGAACGAAGAGGTCAAGGATGGAGCCAAATTCTCCCAGTATTGGCTCTTCGACTCGAAGGACAAAGTTCAGGATCTGTTACATGCGACGTGGGCTCCCAAGGACTATAAGCGGAAGGGGAGGTGGGCAATAGGGTTTAAGCTGCCGTGGTGAAGGAAGGAGAGGTGGTTAATAGGGTTTGAGCTGCCGTGGTGAAGGAAGGGGAGAAAATCGACGTTGTCCGGGACTTTGTCACAAAACTCGCCTTCTTTTTCTTTAATGTGGTGTGGCTTAAGATTAAATAAGGAGTTTGTTTGAGTTAATAAGGTTGTTACATTATTACACTAGGGCCAAAGCGATATCACATCTTTTCATTAAAAAGAACGGCTTCCGCGAAACTCCTTTACTCTTCCCCGCTGTCCTCTTCACTAACTTCAGGCTCCTCATCCCCTCTGTTGACATTCTTGAACCCCCCCTTCGTCCCCTTACTAACCCTCTTCTTACTCTTCTTCGCCTTCTCCTCCATCTCCCTCTCCCACTCCCCCCTCTTCAACCTATACAACTTCATCGCCGCATGCGCATCCTCACACGAATCATGCTTCCCCTCCTGAAACCCAACCTCCCCCAAAAAATCCTTAACCAAATCCCTAAGCTTCCTAGGCTTATACTTCCCCGTACCTGCTTTCCTCATGTAGGGTCTAAACTTCGCTGTATCCCTAATCATATATTTCGGATGATCTATCATCAAACATTTAAAATCATTACTCAACCCGTGTCCGACGACGACTTTACCCTCTATAACATCAATCACCATCTCCTGAGCCTTTCGTAACGTAACCGCCGCTATACTCGATTTATTCTTTATATCAGAAGGACGGATACCGCTTACGTGTGTACGAAAATCAGTTACTTTCTCCGAGACTTTAACATGAGTATCTAACAATGTTTTACCCTCGTAATCCGTAAGAGAAACGCGGGCTAAGACGGATTTAGAACCGGAGGAACCTACGCCGACCATCTCACAGTCGAGACCGACGTAGAGGGATTTATCGGAGTCTGAAGGCTGTTGGGAAGATATTTTACGGGCGAGATTTTCTGTACGTTTTAATTTTTTTAGATCTTCGGAAGCTTTTAGGGCGTCCGAGGATGATTTTTTTACGGCGTCGTTTATGGAAGCGAACTTGCGCTTTTGGAGGGTGGAAGAGGAGCGGAAGACTACGGAGGAGTCGGTGTAGGAGGGGCCTAGTTTTTGTTTTGCTAGGCGGCGGGATTTTTTACGGAAGGTGCGGAGGGCGGGTCCGGTTAGGTTGGAGGGGATTGTTACTTTTATTATTGTGTTGGAGAGGGGGTCGGAGGAGGCAGAGGAAGCGGAGGTTGAGGAGTTTGAAGGTTTGGGGGACTTGGAGTCAATCTTGGTGTCACTCTTCTTCGTTGATTTAATTATGCGGAAGCCTGAGGGGTTTGGAGTGGATGCCGTTGGGTCGGACAATTTGATAGTTGGTTCTGTAGTACCTTCATGTTCCTGTTGTTTGCTGTCGGCATGTGGGCCGTTCTTTGCTGCTGCTGCTGCCTTGGCTCTGCGAAGCCTCATTTGTTTCTTGGCTGCTTTAGACTATTATTTAATGTCAATAGATGCGAATAGATGGTATTGTTAGTAAGGAGAACGTAGGAGAAGCCTCTAGATGAAATCTGTCCTGCTCCTCGACAAAGCGCCGCTGCTGCCTCTCTTCGTACTGCTCGTGCTGCATCACAAGGAGGGAGGAAGTGGTCGTCGAGAAGAAGCCACCCACTCTCGTACAGTCTTTCCTCAAATATGTCGTCTTATCAGCTCTTGAGAAGCCACACGTCCAAGACCTTGTCGTAATCGTCACATTCGTCGCGGATATAGGCACACTACTACGGTCTGGGCATCGAATTGGCCTCTCTTATTCAGGGAAGCGAGCACTGGTCCTTGGCCTCCGAGAAATACCCTTATAAATCACTTAATACACGACACTAGACCGCACCAGCACATTCAGACGACTGATATTCCCTAACAAACTCACAATGAAGGGCATGCTTATCTTGAATGCGACAAGAATGGCGCACTGGGTTTAAGTCTGATTGATATATCCCAGCAAATGAACCAAATCGACTTGTCACTAATGGGATGTCAATATACATATTATAATCATTCACAGTCCAATTAGAGCTCTACAAATTACACACCACACTTCACATCATCCAGCTCGTCACATTACTGGTATCTCAATAAAGTCGTCATACGTAAAATTGCTCAAATTCCTCCCCATAAGTCGTCAGGTACGACGAAGCCAAAAGTACGAAGAGCAATGAGCTGCTGGTAGCTGCTCGTAGCGAGTAATGAACGACGACTCGACCACCTGATTGTGGCTGCTCTCAAGCTGCTCGTAGCCTGACGAAGACCGCAGCGAGGAATAAAAAATAACGACTTGATTATAGCTGCTCTCAGCTGGAGGCGAAGCGACGCAGCTTGTCGTTTTTCGCTCCGTCGCTGCCATGCAATTCTAACGAACGTTAACCTAACTCGTTAACGCCACGCTTTCCTTCGATCGTCGCAGCTGGCGAGCCGTTTCTCACTTCACCCCGCCCCGCAACAAACTGCCGGCATCGAACTGCCGACATCTCCTGAAACCAGTGCGACCCTGCGACCCTAAACGCACGTTTCGGATCGTGAGAACTTCCGCTCGAATTTCGCTCGCAACGTTCCCCTTCAGCCGACGAAGCCCGCCTGACGCGCCATACTTAGTCTCGCCATTTCCCTCTAAAACACAAATGTCTAAGCCTCCCCCTTCCCCTCCCTCGACCCCCCGTCCCCCCCTAATCCCTTCCTCCCCTTCAACTCCTCTTC
>BRXX01000159.1:0-66004 GCA_030267905.1 Triparma verrucosa
TAACCCTAACCCTAACCCTAACCCTAACCCTAACCCTAACCCTAACCCTAACCCTAACCATAACCCTAACCATAACCCTAACAGGGGGGATATGCCGTTACTCAGGGAGCTTAACATCTTTCGTTCCGTCCGCTCCCCTTAGAGGGTCCGCATTGCCCGTCTTCAAGTCTCCCACCCCGCCCGAACTCTCAATGACGAGCTCGGCGTCTTTCCACTCAACCCAAGACTCCTTGCCATCCTGAAAAGCGATGCGGATCCTCATCCCTTGCCTCCTCTAAACCCTGCCCTTTTTCTTCGTAGACGTCACAATCACAGCCGTTCCGGCCACAATCATCTTTTGCTCTTCAGGCGTCATCCCCCAAATCCCTGTTGACCTTGCGGCAACTGACACAGAGGGGGGGGAAAGGACAGAGAGAGAGCTGCTGCAAAAGATTTGCTACCCTTTTTTCGTCTGTTTACTCTGGGCTTGACTTTTAAGACAAGCTTTTACGGAGCAGAATCGTCGTCTTGTATCACAGAAATATTAAAACTTCAATTATCGTAGATTTTACAAATTTTATCAGCAAAAAGATTTTGCCCTGCTGAGCCTTGGCTATGATGAAAATAAACAAAGCGATTCTCTTCTTTAAAAAAACGTTAAACTTCACTTCCCCCGCTGTAAACCCTTAAAACTCGAATCGAGAACCCTACTTCTTGCCCTCCTCCAAA
Organism: Triparma verrucosa; assembly: GCA_030267905.1. Lineage (NCBI taxonomy): Eukaryota > Bolidophyceae > Parmales > Triparmaceae > Triparma > Triparma verrucosa. Next base: position 709 of record BRXX01000159.1, read on the forward strand.
AGAGCGACCTTCTCCTCAAGAGCCAAAACCTTCTCCATGGCAACTTTCTTGAAGTCGGCAGCGGCCTGCCACTCCCCGAGCTTGTTGGCGAAGGTGTTCCATCCGTCCTGCTTGTAGAAGAAGTAGACGACGCGGGCCGCGATGACGAGGTAGACAATGACGAGGAAACTTCCGATGACAATGTAGGCTCCTCCGGATGAGAAGAGGCTGGAGGTGCCGAGGAGGATGAGGGGCATGATGATGAACATGAAGAGGATGTAGACGGCGGGGAATCCACGGTGCTTGCGGGTCAACCATCCGAGCGCCCTGGCGGCCCTCAGGGGGACCTCGCGCATGAAGGGGACGGGGAACCAGATGAGAATTCCGAAGATGTTGAAGAAGAAGTGGCAAAGGGCGATCTGGACCGACTCGGGCTTGTCGGAGACCATGGAGGCTAGGAGCGCGGTGGCGGTGGTTCCGATGTTGGCTCCGAGGGTCAGGGGAAGCATAGCCTCGAGCTTGATGACGTCCATGCCGACGAGGGGGGTGAGGACGGAGGTGGTGATGCTGGAGGACTGGACGAGAAGGGTGATTCCGGTTCCCACGAGGATAGCAAGGTAGGGGTTGATGTCGGTGGCGCGCTTGAGGAGGGCGGTGGAGGTGGCCATGACCATGGACTGGAGGGTCTTGACAAGGCCGTAGAGACAGATGCAGAGGCCGAGGATGGAGATGAAGAGGGCGACGGCTCCGGAGGCCATGTCGTCGGCCTTGGAGGCCTTTTCCTTGTAGAAGGCAGGGCAGACCTTGGTCTCGGTTCCGTCGAAGGGGTTGTAGACGTCTCCGCACTTGATGAGTCCCTTTCCGGTTCCGTCAGCGACGGCGGCGTAAATGTCCACGCAGGACTCTCCCTTAGCGGTGGCCTTGATGATGTCCTTGTTGGCGTTGAGGACGCGCTTGACGAGGGGGGCGACCCACTTCTTGATGGGTCCCACCCACTTCTCTCCGTCATCGACGTCGTTGGGCTTCATGGCAGCGGTCATCTCCTCGAGAGGGTGGAAGATGATCTCGAGGGGCAGCATGATGGCGACGGAAAGCATGTTGAACATGTCGTGGACGGTGGCTCCGGAGAAGGCACGCTCGAACTGATCGAGGTCGTTGATCTGTCCGAAGGAGACAATGGTGTTGGTGACGGAAGTTCCGATGTTGGCTCCCATGATGACGGGGATGGCAACGGGGACGGACATGGCGTCGGATCCGACGAGGGAGACGACGATGGAGGTGGAGGTGGAGGAACTCTGGACGAGGACGGTGGCGATGATGCCAACCATGAGTCCGGCGATGGGGTTGGAGAGCCCGTCGAACATCGCTCCGGCGGTGCAGCCTCCGAGGACCTTGAAGGCGCCTCCCATGAGGTCGAGGAAGAAGAGGAAGAAGTAGAGGAAGAAGATCAGGAGGCAAGTCCTGAAGGCAGCCCAGCCGAACTCCTCCTTGGTGGTGGCTTTGCAGCTTTCCGTGCAGTCGGCAATGGTGTAGGGGGCCTCATCGACGGCGACCTGCAAGAGAAGTGTTGGACCAGGCGAGTGTTAAAGAAGAATGATTTGCCTTATTCTTGAACATTTTACGTCGCTCTATTCTTCCAAAATTTGAGACGTCTCTCCTCCCTCGCACTCCTCTTCATTTCCTTTCAACGGCGCTCCTCATACTCACCTTTCCGGCGTCTCCGGCCTCGAGCTCCATGGGGTCGGCGCCAACGCTGGCGCCCTTGTTGACGATCTTCATGTTCGACATGATGTGTATGCTGTCGAAAAAATTGACACGATATGCTTGTGGTTAGAACCTTTTGAGCACAAGGGCGACATCAATTTGGCGGTGCCAGCGCCTGGAACCGTCCCGGGAGACTATGTCAACACAATAGATGCCGATATCGCCCAGTCGATGATACCGTACGCGGCGCCAATCCAACTTTTTGGGGGTGTTGAGCGTCTCGACCAGTGCACATGCAAACGAAAGGTGTTTGAGGCAAAAAAGGACTTCCTCGTCGCTAAGCGGCTATGAAAATCGCTTCAATCGCTTTCTGTTGTAGGAGAAAGCCCGCGCATAAAATAATTTCTACGGATCGCACCCCTCAAACTTACCTTAGAGAGTTGTTTCTTTACATCAAACAGATTTGGAATATGAATCTTTTGGGACGTCAGAATCTTTAAATTTTTCTGGGAAGCAGGGTTGCGCATCTTTGGGCCCATTTCTTCCCAAATATCCGCAGGAGGCCAATGAAGAGCGGCAAACCCTCCATTTGGGGTGCTGAAAGAGGCGGCGACGCGGCGACGGTGTAGCATTGAAGGAGGGAAAGAAAAAGGCATCTCTGTGTGTGTTTGTTTCATGATCAAATAGATGCAACCAAAGCCTGCTGCTTGTTTTACTTTCCGCACTCTCGTATATATATTAGCTAGTTCACCTAATGCGTAACGCATGAGACGACGATGCAGGCTTTCGGATAATTTGCTGAGTATTCTCTCTTTGCCCATGCAACCCTTACTCCTTGTCCAAGCCGAGGACGTTCTTCAAGCCGTCAACATACATCCATTCGAGGGCCCTGGCCGGGGACAGGAGCTTGCAGTAGTGGAAACCTGCGCTGCAGGGGAGGAGCTTGCCCTCGCCGCAGGGGTAGCTGTTCTTGTTCTCGGTCGCAAAGTAAACGGCTTGCACATTGACGGTGTTGGCGTCATCGTCCTTCTTGAAGCGAAGGGGGTCCCAGATCCAGCAGGGTCCCGCCTTGCACGTGCCGATGTCGGGCCCGACCATAAGCTTCTGGCCGTAGGTCTCGTAGCGCTCGCGGGTCTTCTCAGGAAGCTGCTCCAAAGCCCAGTCGATAGCTTTCTGGTTGATCTCTCCGCACCTATCTCCCTCGCCTCCGTCGGCGATGCTGGCGTCTTGCTCCACGTAGCTCACGTTCTTCAGGCCCGCGGCCTGGAAGATGGCTTGCCTGCTCTTGATCTTGGTCTTGAGTTCGTTGGCCGTGATGGGCAAGAAACCGGTGTCCACCCAAGGGACAGAGAAGTGAGCGCGCCAAATGTCAACTTCGCCGGAGTTCTCGTAGACGGGCTGGGTGACGGTGGTGAGCTCCAAGGTGCAGCCGTCGGGGGACTCGCAGAGGGGGTCGGCGTCAACACCGGGGTTGGCGTTGTCGACGGGATTTCCGTGAATGTGCGGAAGGTGGCAGCTAGGCTTCTCCTCGGTGACGAGGTGGATCGAGTCGACCGCGTTGATGGAGAGGCCCTTGACAGCGGGGTCGTCGAGGCCGGCCATGAGGTGCTGAGAGACTTCGCCCGTCCACCTGACTCCTCCGTTGCAAGCCTCGGTGCTGCGAGAAAGCGAAGCGACTGAGTTAGGATAAAGTTGCGGTAATATATAATATATATATTGGAATCATACGTAACAAACAAATGTTGACGTTCTCCTTCCAGCTCGCCGCTTCGCCCCTCACCCCTCACAGCTTCTCACCTCTCGCACGTTCCGTACTGGAGCCCTCCGTACTCGTCCTCTGTCTCGCAGTAGCAGGGGGGGAGGAACTGCTCGTACCCCTCGATAAGCAGAGCCTCCGTGATGGGCTTGACGAACTCGACGGTCTCCTTCACCCTGGAACGGATGACGTCGCTGGGGGTTCCGCTGACGATCCCCTCAAGGAAGGCGGCGATGTCGTCAGTGACTGCGGCGTGGGCATCATCTTCACTGAGTTCAGACTGGATGTCGTTGCTCTTGACGAAGCTGGGGGGCTCGCCGCTGGCGAACTGCATGTGGTTCATTCCCTCGATAACGGTGACGGGCATGTAATCAGTCTGGTCGTCCGGGTTCTCGTCGAAGGTTACCTGCGTGTAGAGCGCCTCGACAATGCGCGAGATCCTGCAGAGGCCGTCGAGCTCACCTCCCACGGTCAAAGTGGGGACGGGGAACTCGACCTGGGGGCGGCCGCCCGAGGTGGAGCCGGTCTTGTACTTCCTGGTGATGAAGGAGCCGAGGAGGAACATAGCGTCGGCCTCGTTGGGCTTGGAGGCGACGTAGTCGGGCATCATGGCTCCTCCAAGAGAATGACCGGCGTAGAAGCTGTGGGAGGGGGAGGGCATGCCCTGCTTGGTCATGGCCTTCTGGATTCGGCTGCGATGTTGGGGCGAAGCAAGGGGGGGCGGGGGGGCGGGGGGGGGAGGGGCTTTGTGAGACAAAAATGATTCATCCCATTACGTCAGAACAACAGAGCTCCCCTCACCTGATGCCTGAGCTCAATCCGAAAGGAATCGCAGCCACGTCGGCGGGGCACTGGGGAATTCCGACCCACAGGGGGAAGGAAACCTTCTCCTGGAGCAGGGAGAGGATAGAGGAGTACTGGTCGGTGGAGATATCAGCACCTGAGGAGGGAGGGGTGTGGTGGGTAAAGAGTCAGGACAGGATTGGGGCGGATGGATTTGGTGTGTGATAATGCGGATTGAGGTATTGTAGTGGAGTTGTTTGGGGGGTATGAGTGGGTTTTATTGTATGTTTGTGCCCCCCCTTGTGTTATTGTCCGCCATCACGTACTGCATAGCTTTCTTTTTGGCCCTGAACAGTTGTCCCTGCTCGGGAAAGCCTTGGCTTGCTTCTCATCTCTCACCTTGAGCAAAGTACAGCGCCTTCGGCTCGCCATTCTTTCCCTCGGGCGGGCTGAGGATGACATCGTCCCAGGCCAAGGAAAATGGGAGCAGGAGGAGGAGAGTAATGAATGATTTCATGGTAGTAGTGGAACAGGAATAATGAATGTGCTGGTGTAAAGGGAATCACAGGATCGCTCAGGATCGCTCTGAAAAGCTCTGAGATCAGTTGGACATTTTTTTTAAAGTCGATTTCGTTTACAACCCATACGCGAATCGCCAAGTATCACCAGTATCTTGCCATCCCTTAACCTTTCCTTACCCTAATCGTACCCTAAATGTTGTTAAATGTCCTCCGCCAACCGCTGGCATTCTCGAGACGCTTCAGTGTGTCGTTGTCCAGGTCCTCATCCTCTCATTCTAAGTCTCCTAAACACGCTCTGAAGCTTCAGCCTGAGCAGCAAAGAATTAGCAGTTTCTTTCCTCTTGATTCGAAGAATACGTTTGCTACGGACTTTCCATTGAGTGAAGGTGAGAGTGCAGTCCTGAAAACTGCAGTACTGCTGCTCACTGCAGTACTGCTGCAGTAAAGTATGCTACCGCCAACACTTTAACACCACCGCACCGGGTTATGCATGCAGGCAACCTCTCAAATATCGTCCTCTACGACGGCGACAAAGTCCGCTCTCACTTGTCCACCGGCCCGCAGACCTCTACCAACGAGGCTTACAACGACCTGGCGTCTGAGTGGATCCGCGTGCTCGACTCTGGCCCTGGCGTGCTCGTGGTTAAGAATGCGTTTGAGGACCACGATTTGTTGGATGAGGTCACGGAGGCGTTTGACGTTATTATTAAGGAGGAGGTGAGTGGAGGCGAGCCGACAAGCACTGAAATACGCTGTCACTGAAATACGAGCACTGAAAAGAAATTAATGTTATTTCTTCTAACACACACACAACACAACACAGGAAGCAGCCAACGAAGGTTCTGGCGACCACTTCAGCGCCGCCGGCAACAACAGCAGAATCTGGAACGCCCAGGAGAAGCTCTGCGTTAACAACCCTGGCCTCTTCGTCAGGTACATGAACAACCCGATTCTGACGTCCGTTTCCCGCTCGTGGCTTGGGCCGGACTTTCAGGTGACGAGTCAGGTGAGAAGATGAGAAGAGAAAAACGAGGAAACAACCCTGGACAAAAGAAATGAAAATACACACCACCGTCCAAAGCTAACCTCTCCGCGCTTCGCTCCTCGCTTCGCTCCGCAGGTGAACTCAAGCCACCCGGGTTCCGCCGCCCAGGACCCTCACTGTGACTACCACCTAGGCTTCCGTAGCAACGAGCAGGTAGTTGAGTACCCCGCTCACGTGCACAAGATGAGCCAGTACTTGACGCTCCAGGGCGCGATAGCGCATGTGGATATGCCGTTGGAGTCGGGACCGACCACGTTCTTGCCGTACTCGCAGAATTTCGAGAGGAATTATTTGACGTGGAGAGATCCGGAGTTCATCGAATACTACAAGATGAGGTGAGCATGCGAGTCAATTTTGTGAAATTATTAGGTTACTGACCTACGTCAATTATTGCTACATTACTGTATTTATTCTAACTCGTCTATTCTTCGCTTCGCTCCTCAATAGAAACTGCCAGCTGCCGCTCGACAAGGGCGACGCGGTCTTCTTCAACCCCGGATTGATCCACGCTGCCGGAGACAACCTGAGCGAGAACGTTGACAGGTGAGAAGGTTGCGACCAAAAAAAGTCCTATTTGTCGTTTTCTCTAACTTCGTTGTCTGCTTCGCTACGCTCATCGCAGGCTCGCGAACCTCGTGCAGGTCAGCTCCGCCTTCGGGCAGCCCATGGAGACCTTGGACCGCTACAGGATGTGCAAGGCGGCGTACCCGAAAATGCTCGAGCTCGTCAACTCTGAGGGCCACGGCGACCCGGCTTACATCTTGGCCGCCATTGAGTGCTGCGCCCTCGGAAACGCCTTCCCGACAAATCTAGACAAGGACACGCCCCAGGGGAGCTCGCCGCCTCCGAGCATGAAGGACAAAGTTTGGGAGGCGCTCATGATGAAGATCACGCCATACGAGTTTGGACAGTGGATGGACGCGCACAAGGAGCTTCGGGAGACTGTTTAGTGTGTAGAAAAAGAAGAGAATAAGTTAAAAAGATGTTTATTAATTTTCTTTTCACGTGTTTTTAATATTCCAGAAGAAACCTCGAAATCCATCCGAATCAGAAACACCAAGAAAAGCACCAGGCGTCATGTTAAAAACTATTGTCTTGCTGCTCGCTGTCTACGGCAGCCAAGGCTTCCACCCTCCCGCCTTCATTGGTCCGCAGCGCGTTTCTATGAAATTTTCCTCATCATTTTCCTCCACCTCTTTCGCTTTGTCGGCCGAGTCTGCCGAATCAGGTGCTGAATCAGACGGTGTCGTAGCTGCTGAATCATCTGCGGTTCCTCCTCCTACCCCTGTTAGGGCCTCAATTTATCCTCCCGCTGACTTGGACTCGATGATAAATGACGTTAGGAAGGTTGTTAATAGGGCCGTTGAGAGTGGGCTGAACAGGCAGATAGTCCGCGTCCCTCTTCCGAGATCTTCCAGTGCGAAGGACCTTGGAAAGGTGAGGCAAAGTAGCCAATTCGCAGCCAATTACTAATTCCAGCGTATTTACTAACAACTACCCCCCACACAGCTCTACGAGGCACAATCAACCAGCTACGACACCGTCCTCGTCCCACCTGACGAGACCTGGCAGGGTGGCATAATGCAGCTCTACCGCGCCTGCGCCCCCGTGTGCGAGCAAATTCTCCGCGGGGTGACGTCCAACGCCGGGGGGCTTCCCCCGAGGGTGACGGAGGATCGTTCGATAGACGAGTCGGGCGTCGACGGGGTGGGGCTGTTCATAACGGAGTGCTCTGATCCGAAGGAGGACGCGACTTGTTTCTGCCAGCCTACGCAGGAGGTTATTGGGCCTATAGAGTCGATAACTTCTCAGGCCAAGGATCGTCTGATAATGCTCATGAATCCTCAGTGGCGCGACGTCGATGACGCCTTGGACACGTTTTCGAAGGACAACGACAGCTTCTTCGGGAAGGTGAGGCACAAGTTCACCGCGGCTAATTCGCTCCCTCGATGCTAACCCTCCTCGCAGCTTTCCTCCTTCCTCGGCGGCAAGGGCGCGACGTTACAAAAGCTTGACGACCTGGGCTACCAGGTCACCTACTGTTTCGACGGCTACGTTTGCAAGGGCGGCAACATATGGCTTTTGAAGACGTTCGACGCTCCTTGGCATGTGTTCGCGGAGAATGACGATGGCGACGACTACATCTTTGTGGGGTTGAAGGAATCCCGACCCTCGTACCAGGACGTGGACGCCATGCTGACTGAGAAAGGTATAACTGTTAAGTATGCAAGAGACATAGGTCTCGCCGAAAAGCTTTAATCGATTTTATCATCATAAAAGGGATTATCTAAAACAACAATTTGATTTCCTCCCCACGTCTCTCTTCGTTTACCACGAGTTGTCCCTCCTTCCTCCTCCTCCTCCTCCTCCTCCTCCTCCTCCGCCTCCTCCTCCGCTTCCACCACGGTATCCTCCTCCTCCTCCGCCTCCTCCTCCGCTTCCACCACGGTATCCTCCTCCTCCTCCACCTCCTCCTCCTCCTCCTCCTCCCTGGCTCCTGGATCCACCCCTGTAACCTCCTCCTCCCCCCCCGCGACTTCCTCCGCTTCTCGAGTAACCTCCTCCTCCCCCTCCCCTACCACCTCCTCCTCCGCGGTATCCTCCTCCTCCTCCACCTCCTCCTCCGCGGTACCCTCCTCCCCCCCCGCCACGGTATCCTCCCCCTCCGCCTCCTCCGCGGTATCCTCCCCCTCCACGGCGGTCTCCTCCGCCCTGCATGCTACTCCTTTCGACGGGGAGGGAGTCCAGGAGGCTGAACTCGAAGCCCTGGATCCCTCCGACCTTGTTGCTATATTCGATGAGCGCGTTGGCGTCCTCGGTGGACATATCGAAGACGGCCGTGCCGGTCTCCCTGTATGTCTGAATCTTTCCTACGTCAGAGTTGTAGGGGAAGCCCATGTTCACGGTGTCAAAGTCAATCTCGTCCTCCTCGGACTGCGACGAGCGAAGGAGCGAAGCGACGAGTTAGAATTGTGTGGCGAGAACGTGCGTCCTCGTCAACCAACACCCAGTATATCCAGTACATGCAGTACAACGCTCTCCCCGACACTCTCTCACCTCCTCCTCCTTGTTGGACATTTCCAAACGTGCGTTGCCGGCCATCTTGCTGACGGCGAACATGACGTCGGCGGCGGTGCATCCCCTCCTCTCCTTGTCTCCCTTCATTTGTAGGGTGGTGAAGCCCTTGTCTCCCGTGAGGAGCGACCTGGTCTCTACGACCATGGAGCGCTTGCTGATGGCGGCGAGGCACTTGGCGACGATGTCGGCGGCGTCCTCGCTGGCGAGGAGGGCGTCGGCGGCGCTCTTGAAGTGGGCGGCGGTCTCGGCGGGAACCTGGGTGCACGCGAGGGCGCTGGTGCGGGCAGCAGCCTGGAGGGCAGCGGCGGGGGTGGGGGGTCCGGTGAGGTCGAACTTGAAGCCGTGGCCGAGACTCCTCTCGATCCTGACAATGTCCCTGGCCTCCCTGGGCGTGAAGAGGAGAATGCTGGTGCCTGAGCGTCCTGCGCGGCCGGTCCTGCCACTGCGGTGGACGTAAGTGTCGACATCCCTAGGAGGCTCGTACTGGATCACGAGGTCGACGTCCGGAATGTCGATTCCCCTCGCAGCAACGTCGGTAGCGACGAGGACGTTGAAAGCTCCGGCCCTGAAGGCGCTGAGGGTCGCGTCACGCTGCTTCTGCGCAACATCTCCGTGGAGCGCCTGGGCTGTGAGGGACTTGAAGACGCCACCGCTGACGAGCTCGTCGGCGTCGCGCTTGGTCTGCGTGAAGACGATGGTCTTTCCAAAGATCTTCTGCTGCATGGCTCCGGAGGAGGCCTCCGCCTTGGCCTTGGCGGCAGCGGCGACCTGAAAGGTTGAGAAGCGAAGCGACGAGTTAGAATAGTGTGGAGGCGATGGTGGCCGAATAAATCTCGGAGCTCAGAGCGTGCTTCTCACCTTGTTCTCAATATTAGAGAGCTCAGGTCCTAGGTTGATCTTAGTAAGATCCGCATCCTTGCTAATCTCCACCGCGATGATGTCCTCGAGCATGGCAGCACGCTCGTTCCTGCTGGGGGGGATCTGGATGGCGAGGTGGCGGACGGTCTTGGCGGTACGGGCTCCACGGTCGGCGGTGGTGGCGTCGATGCGGAGGGCGTTTTCCTGGTAGTCGTTGGCGATGGAAGTGACCCAGTCGGGGGTGGTGGCACTGAAGAGGAGTACTTGGGGTTTCTGAAGTCGATGAGTTAGCAGTTGTTTGAGTCGCCGTGTGCTTCTTGCCATGTGTCTTGTGTTTCTTACCTCCTCGTTGGCGCTTCCGCCGTCCTGCAGAATCTTCTCTACGTCGTCGGCGAATCCCATGTTGAGCATCTCGTCGGCCTCGTCGAGGACGGCGATGTTGATCTCGGAGAGGTCCAAGTTTCCACGGTTGAGGTGGTCGATGCAGCGACCGGGGGTCGCAACCACGATGTCGACACCGGCGGAGAGGGCACGGGCCTGAGGGTCGTAGCTTACTCCTCCGTGGAAGAGAGCGACGTCGAGGTTGAGGGGCTTGGCAATCTGGGTAAGCTGTGATTTGCGGCGACGAGTTAGTATGAGGTTGAGGTAGGGTAGGGTAGGGAGGATGGGGTGGAGGATTTATTTATGGTTGTTATATATAGTCCGCACACGGGAGGTGTTATATTATATTGGAGGTGTGTATATTATATACTCTGTTCATCTGTTTAGTTACCATGGTCTCGCTTCGCTCGACACAACCAGAGCAGAATCAGGCCAGAGCGCCAGAGCCCGGAGGAACCCCCCCCCACCCCCCTGCTCGTCTTCCCCCCTTACTCGCCGCTTTCTTACCTCCTCCGCGACCTGCCTAGCGAGCTCCCTAGTGGGCGCCAAGACGATCATGCTAGGCTTACGTCCACGCTTCGCCCTGACGCCTTCTTTGCTGACGCGTCCGGCGCCGAGGTTGTGGAGGCGCATGACGGAGGGAAGGCCGAAGGCGAGGGTCTTGCCTGTTCCGGTGCGGGAACGGCCGATCATGTCACGACCAGAGAGGGCGGGCTCAAAAGCCTCGGCTTGGACGGGGGTGAAGGAGGTGATGGTCTTGTTGCTGAGAACGTCGATGACCTCCTGGTGGAGGCCGGCGGCGGTCCAGCGAGGGTGTAGGGTGGAGAGGTGATCGGCATTGTTAAGATCGAGCTTGTCATTGGTATTGAGGGTCGGGGGAGCAATTTCCTCCAGGACGGGCGCGGATCCTGTTTTGAATGTTGGTCGTGGGGTTGCGGGGGTTAGGGGGGGAGTTTGGGGGGATTGGAGGGGGGGGGAGCGGTTGAGTGGGGTTATAGGGGACGTTTTCTGCGAACAGCTTTTTGCACTCACCCTCCGCCTCGGCAATATCGTTAACAATCTTGTTTATCTCCGCGTCGATGTCAGTGTCCACGTCCTTCGACGCCGATACCATACTGACGGTCGATGTCGTAGGGAACTTAGTGGAGAGACCGCGGTCATTGGCCCTATTTGATCTCGTGAGGTAGTCGGCGGCCTGGGGGACCGACCTCGCTCCAATTCCTCCTAAATAACCACGGGTTAGGGGCGCAAATGCGCGCACCGTGGACCTTAGAGATAGCATTGTGACTAGGACTAGAAGTATGCGAGCCCTGCTTAACATAGAGGGAGAGAATTGAACAGACATTTGAAGGCATGCACAGAATTTCACTGGCCGCTGGTGATTCAGGACTGAAGACGTGAAGTCTGGGCTGATGGATTTTATATATTTATATATTTCACAGATTTGGGGGCTCAAATGCGTCCAGCCCTAACCTATAGCCCTAACCTATAGCTATACTCGTCTCGTCGCGGTCGTGATTCTATTTCTTCAAACGCGACTCAATCAAAAAAGAAAACTGGAGCGCCGAGGCCCAAAAAAACCTGTGCCGTGCAATTAAAAAAGGCCTGTCTACTCTGAATTTAAATATTAAATATTCGGGACAATTTACATTAATCCTCCTCAATGAATCTGCTGCCATTTCTTAATTCCAACATAATAATTCTCTTCATCAACCCTCAAAATCTTCAACACCATCCCCAACACGAACCCTCCTCCTACAGCCATTCCTCCCATCCTAACATCACCTCTGCTTCTGAGGAGAAGAAAAAGGTTACAGATAATCATGCTCCAGCAGACGAATGAGTTTCTCTTCGGTGTGGATATTATTATACCTAGGCCGATGAGGATGAGAAGGTTGCCGTTTGAGTCTGGTCGTTTCGTTGTCTTTTTGTTTTTAGATTTTGTTGCGAGGACGTTGTTAGAACTTGCAGTATTTATAATAGTATAATAGAGGAGGTGTTGTCCGTTGACAGTATTATATTGTCAAATGTAATATATTATCGTATTAAACTATAAAACCTTGTATAAGTCTCACCTCATCGTCCTTCTTTCCTCTCTTCCCTCTACATCTCTCATCGTTCCTCTCATCTATCAACGCATCATTGTTAACATCATATCTCACGTCACCGCCACCATTAACCCTTACAAGAAACTCTCCCATCTTCTCATACCAACCAGTATCCTTTTGACCATAAACGCGTCTATTAACACTCCCTAAAAGATGCGAAAAAACATGAACAGCACCGACAACCTCAAATAATCCTGCCGCAGGACTTAAATAATGTCTCATTCCACCGATAAACTTCACGAAACCGACGAGAAGCATGAAGAGAGCGTTGAGGAATGTCAGAACGGTGACAGTGGTGTTCATATTATTGATAAATGGAGGGAAGAGTTAAAATCCTTGAAACCTCGAGAGATTGTGAAATTTATGATTCCAATGAAGATACTGTTGGTCACGCCCTTTATAACCACCGGCGCTAAGTTCGGAAACGTGAGTATATTCCTAATTAATGTTTAAAGTTCATTTTAAGGCGTTATTATTAGACCTTTTATCAGGATCTTTAACTAAATGCCGTCGTTCCTTCTCAAACACGGACACGCTTATCCTTGCTCCTTCCCCCCGCTCATATCACCTGAAAGGCTTGTAAAATTCATTCACCGGGTACAGAAACACCACCGCTTCGTACTTCACTCTAATTCAGTGTTAACATCGGATGATATAGGGCTGTTAACATAGGGCATCAGTTTGGTTGGTGGAAACGACAACCGAATGCACCGCTTGCCACACACTCTTATATACATTGCACAGTACTTGTTTTCGACGTACTATCCCTTGCTAACACATAGTAACTAATGTTGAACACTAATTGCTAATTGCTCGTCTCAACAGTTTGTACACACAGGAGGTGGCGTAGCTGTACGATATGAGAATTACGAGAAACAGGTGAGGATAACGACAATACAGCAGCATATCGTATATTATATCAATCCGCGCCTGTAACACGCCTTAACACAATAACGTTGTTGTTTGTTAACATTGCGTCGTCTATACAGCTAAAAGCAGCAGGTCATGAAACCCGCGTTCTATGCCCCGACCGTCGCACAGTAGACACCTGGGTTCTCAAAGACTCCGGATACATTACTTCAAACTGTATGAAAGGATACCCCATAAACGCTTTGACTCCTTCTAACATCCTGAGGCTCGTACATTGTTTTCGTTGGTGCGATGTTGTAGTGTGTCCTGAGAACGAGCATATGATGTCTTTGGCGTTTTTTAGTAAGGTTTTTAGAAAAAGGATGGTTATTAACGTTCATACTAATGTTCATCAGGTGAGAGAGAGAAAAAAAACGCGAGGAGGGGGGTTGAACGAAAACGTCTAAGACGGGAGAAAGGATTGTGTCGAGATCAGTAACGGTCTCGGCTTCGAAACAACAAACACGTGTCTGTTAGTGCGTTTAAAAATAATATGTTAACACTACGTTCCCAACCATGTCATCATTCGCAAAAACACACAGATGCTATCAACGCGCCCAACCACTCTACCAATATTCAATTTCGTATACCATCAGTTCCTCCGTACGGCTTTATGCTCGAGTAGGGTGAAATGTTATACAGTTAGCGAGACGAATGGGAAGCTGTTGAGGGAGAATGGGGTTGAGGTTAGTGGGGTTTATGAGTTGAATACGAGGGAGGAGGAAGTGGAACATTTTACAGAGAAGGTGAGATGGGGGCGTGTTAATAGGAGCCGGGAGGCCTTTTTTAAGTGTTTCTATCACCTATCAACTGCACACGGTACGCGTTTCTAATGACGGAGCCGAATTATCCTCTTCCTCGAGTCGCAGGACAAACAACAACTACGACAACACCTCGCCCCAGGCGTCCCCAAATCCACGCCCGTGATCCTCTTCGCCGGACGCTGGCTGGAGGAGAAGGTGAGAGAATGTCGAGGACGTCTCAGCGACGAGCTAACGAGGCGTGTGTACTGGATATAGACATACATAGCCAATATTTCCGTACGTAACGTCGCTGCTGTTCACGTTTGTTGTGCCGTTTCTAACGTTCAGTCGCTTCCCCCTTCCATTGCTCCCTCGCGTTCGCTCGGTCGGGCAGCGCGTCCACCGTCTCGTCTCGACTCTCCCGTCCTCCGCGGCCCTCGTAATCGTCGGCGATGGTCCCCTCGACATGACGCACTACAACAACAACAACATCTTCGTGCACAAAGGCTTCCTCCCGAACGACAAGATATACGCGTGCTTCCTCGCCGTGGATTGGGTCGCTAACGCGTCTGACTTCGAGACGTTCGGCAACACATCATACGAGGCTAACAGCGTCGGCGTACCCTGCATTCTCCAACCCGCAGGAGGACACCTCTCCCAGATCTCAAACCCTGGAACCAACGGTCACTTCGTCGACTTCGATAGGCCTGACGAGGAGGTGCGTTCGCACCTCGAGAGTTTCGTTCACTCTCCACCATCCGCGGAAATCGTCAAGATGAACATCGTACGTAAGTCAGACGCCGTCACAATCCTTGACGTAATCGACCCAGCTAGCTTCCCTAAGAAACCGCACGAGATGCCGTTCGAATCGAAGGGTGGTGACGAGGTGTTCCGCCGTGGCGTCCTTATCGCGCGGTACGTTATCTTTGAGACTGTTTTTAAATTCGCGATACTTTTCGTAGGATGTTTGTTCAATGTAGTTGTTGTGGGGACCGTGGCAGCTTTGGGGGGAGTTACACAAATCAAGGCGGACAGTTATCAGGATCGACTGATAAGGGTTAAGATGCATAAGAAGAGGAAGAGGGATAAAGTTATTGCGTTTTTGAGAAAGACGGGGAAGCAGGAAGTTCAAGTTGAGAGGATTAAGGGAGCGAAGATCAAGGAGATTGTCAGAGATGACCAAGAAGGGGAATTCAGATGATGGTGCTCAAGGTTGTAAAATAGTTAACAAAAAATTAGACAGACAGCGAGGACGGGGCGGGCACTGTCGTGCTCAGCTGCCTTGGGACGGGCTTCACGAACACTAGCAGGGCTGTTTCTTAACAAGAGGCGAATGACATGACGTAAGATTTTTTCCAAAACCCTAAGTGCTTTCCCTTTTTACTCCCCCCATTCCCCCGAACCCCTTCCTTCCTCAATCTCATTGTATCTCCCCTACCGGCTCACTGCTCTTCACCGGCGTGCTGAGCTTTTCAGCCACATCGGCCCTCAGCTCAAGCTTGGGCGCCTCGGGCCCTTGGTCTGTTTCCCCCTCCTCCCCCCCCATTTTCCCCTCGTCCTCGTCGTCCACTAGGGCCTTGAGCATCTCGGTGTCCTTTTCCATGCCTTCCTCGAGGATCGAGCCGAAGGATTGGATCTTCTCGAGCGTCTCCTTCTTCTTGGCCTCGAAGGCCTCCGAGAGGACGAGGTCCTTGTCCCACGTCTTGACCTTTTCGATCCACTCCTTGACCTCCCTCTCCTCCCCCTTTCGAGAGTTGAACTGGACGCTGACGCCGCCGACGCCTCCCGTGATCTTGAAGCCGTTCGCCCCCACGGCTACGCAGTCCTCGATCTTCGTGAGGTCGACAAACTGGTTTTCATACGTGAGGATGCCGTCGCCTCGGATCTTCACCGTGACCTCCTTGCTGCTGCTGGTGATGCGGACGCCGCCCAGCTGCGTTGAGACCTTCCGGACGAAGAGGGTGCCGGAGATCTGCTCGCCGTGGGGCTTGTACTTTCCGAGCTCCTCCACTGTCTTGGTGAGGCCGGCGAGCTGCTCGAGCTGCTCGCTGTGGCTGGTGCTGAAGGGGCTGATGGGCTTGAGCTTCTTGCCAGAGGGGGTCTGGACCTCCTTCTGGGGGGAGAACATCAGGTCCTTCTTGATCTTCTGCCTCCTCTCCTTGGCGGGGGACATGTTCTTCCCTTCATATTTCTCCTTAATCTTCTCCTCCTGCTCCTTCATCTTCTCCTCGTACTCCTTGTCCTTCCCCTCCTGCGCGTTGATCGCGACCTGCTCGTGCTCGATCGCTGTCTTGCCTTCGTCCGTCGTCCAGATGGCCACGGCCTTCGTGCTGCCGTCAGGCTTCCCATCATCATCAAGCCCAGGAACCTGCTGGCAGATGCGGGCAAGGCCGGCGTAATCCTGCCCCGGATCGTGCTTCTCGAGGAACTTCTTGAACTCTCGGAGCTCCGCGCCGCGCTTGGGGTCGCTCTTGCCGGCCGATTTCTCGTCTTTTCCGCCCTTGCCTTCGAGGGCCTTGTCGAGGACGTTCTGGACGACACCGAACTCGGCAACGGTACTGCAATGAGAGGAGCGAGTCACAATAGTCAATTGTGTTATTTTATAGCGTTAGAACCTATGGCATTGTCGCTTCGCTCTTCGCGCTGAATTCGCCGTTCCTCACCTCTCCTTGTCCATGGACTTGATGGTGTCATTCGCCATGTTGAGAAGATTCTTGGGAACGGTTGGAACACCAAACATCTTGGCCATGCCTGCGACGCCGTTGATGCACTTGACTGCGGTCATACCCATCTTCATCATGGGCATGCACTTCTTCACCATGTCGCTCTGAGTTTGGATCCTGATGGGGTACTTGCCGCCATCGACTGGCTCGCCAGTGTACTCGTCGACGAGGTAGAACCAAAGGTACTGGCTCTTGTTCTCACCGAACTTCGCCTCGACGTACTCCTTAGCCTTGTTCTTCATGTTATCGAAGCTGAACAGACTGTCCATCTTCTCCTTCACCAAGTTGCCGATAGTTTCAGAGGGGTTCTCCATCGCGTCAGAAATGGTTCCAGACCAGCTATCGACCTTTGACATGAATTCCTTGGCCTTTTCAATGGATTCTTCGGCGCGCATCAATCTGCTCTTGCCTGTTGCCTGATCCTCCTTCTTCTCCAGCTTGTATGGCAAGATAATGAAGCAAGTAGGAGTAGTGACCTCGTTCGCCTCAAAGACGCCCTGCAGTATTGTGCTAGTGCTTTGGGCAATCTTTTGTATCATCACATTATTCAACTCGATAATTTTGTGAGTGTTCCTCAACGTATCCTCAGTGACGTCGGTGATGTGCTTCAGGTAACCGTCGACGTCGTCGAAACGTGTGTTGATATTACTAACTTCACGTTTGAACATGTCCTTAAGAGAACCGTCTTGGTCGAGCCTGGCCTTGAAGAACTCGTAGCCCATGACCTCCTCCATGTCTTTGGGACGATCCTCCGCGTCGGGCTTTAAGAGCTGTTTAAGAACCTCCTTGGCGGCCTCGTCGTCGACGTCTTTAAGCTTCTCCTCCAAGGCGTCGTCGCTCCATCCAGCGAGGTGGATCAACCCGTCTACAGTCGTCAAGTCGTCGTCCCTGTCGCTCTTGAAGAGCTGGTGTCCAGTGCACATGAAGAAAAGCATGACACCAAAGGACCACATGTCGTACTGAGGGCTGCTCCTAATCAGCTCGTAAGGGAGGAGCTCCTGCTTCCAAGGCACCGCAAGACTGCGAGGAGATAGATAGATGTATTGCAACGTTAGAAAAACGGCGGTGGAGCGGTAGCTGTAGGAATTTTACGTCACTCACCTCTCGGGTTCCTCAGCTTCGACGGCGACTTCGTCAAGGCCAGCTTTGCGCCGAATCTCTGCAGCAAGCTTCCTCTCGTCCTTGACCCTCTCGTCCCTCTTGTGGGTCATCTCAGGCCTGAAGCTCTTGACGGCGTACAAGCCGTGTTTCGTGCTGTGTTTGGGCTGGACCTTGTCCCAAAGCTGCTTAAGGACGCTGTGGTCCTCTTCGTCGTCTCTGTTCTCCATGAAGTACTTCTTGTAGTTCTCCATGTCTTGGTGCAGCACGTGCTTGGACTTTCCATCCGGGCCAAAGCCATGCTCGACGTCGTTGATCCGACCAATCATCTCTGGGGGAATGATTCCACTACTAAATTTCGCTCCGACATAGTGGATGGTCCCACCCTTCATGGGGTCGGCATCCCTCTTGGTAATCCTCACGGCGGCGTCGAAGTCAATCAGCCTGAGCTTATCGTTAATCCTGACGACATTCATCATCTTAAGGTCGCCGTGGATGAGCCCATTCTCGTGCAAGTGTCTGAGAGCGTCGCCAACGTCGCTCATCAGGGCCCGAATCGTGTGAAGCGCGGGCCTCTCCGAACGGAAGATGGTGTCGAGATTCCTGTCGGCGCCAAGCATAACAACGGCGTTCGAGTAGGCCTTGAACTCCGAGGCTGTGACGGGCGAGGTGTTAATTTTGAGAAAGTTGTCAGCATCGAGCGAAAAAAAATGGCGACCTCGCCGCTTCTCTCACTTCGCTCTTCGCCAATGTTGTATAGTGCCTTCCCAGCGCTCCTCGCCCGCGGCTGGCCTTCGTCTTCAGCCCCTCCTCACCTTCGTGGGTCAAGGCGAATGAGAATTTGTCTGCCATCTCCTCGGTAATCGGCGTGTCCTGCATGAGAGGATTCTTCTGGTCTTCGTCGGGCTTGGTCGAGTATATCCTCAGGACGTCAACTATGTACTTGCTGTCCAACTTGAACTCGTTCCTGCTCTTGATCTCCCTCTCCCACTGCTCGCGCTCCACCATGAACTTCATGACAACCCTCCTCTCCATGTCGCGATCCAGGCTACTGCGGCAGAACTTGCAGAACTCGTCTTCGTCCATTTTTCCATCTCCGTTGACGTCGAACTGGTCGAACTTGTCATCTGCGATGACTTGGTCGAAACCTATGCCCAAGTCGTTCATACTCTTGAGGAACTGCTCTCCCTTGTAGAGCACGGCATCTTTCAAGCCCTCCGTGATCTTCTGGAACGTCTTCCTGTAGTCATCTATGGCCTTAATGTCGTCGGCGAAAATGACTACGCTTGTAGCGCTCTTGTGGATCGGCGGGCCCGCATGGAACTTGTACCTTCCCATGAAGAGCAGCTTATCCTCGATGGCCGCCTTGGTCTTGTTCATGGCAATGTCCACGGCCTTGCGGCCTCCCGCGTCCCTCGCGTTGGCCAACACGCCCGCTTTATACATGTTGCAGCCCTTTAGGAGTATTTTCTCAACTTGGGGGAGGAAAAGGTCCGGAACCTCGTCGTACGTGATGATGCTCGTCCAGATGAGTGACAAGGAAAGGGGCAGCTCTTTCCTTGTGCCGACTTTCCCTGCCCCATCGAAAATACTGCCTTTACGCGCTTGCTTACTGCGCCTGCGGCCGGTGCCAACAGATTTTCCGTCGAGAAATTCTTTGATCTCCCTCAGGAGGACCTCAACCATGTCGATGTTGAGGACGCTGGAGACGGGGTTCTCCCTGTACATAGCAAGCATCACCTCGTTTGTGTTCTTTATGACCTCCTGGTTCATCCCGTCACTGCTCTTCTCAAGTTTCTTCAGCTCAAGCTTCGCCACGTTGATGGGGTAGTTGCCGTACTTGTTCTTGGTCTTGATCTGCCTGTCCTTGTTCTCTGGGCTTAGGTCCTTCTCCTTGTCTCGATCGACGAACCTCTCCATGATTTCCTGATCGATTAGTGTACGGGCTGCTGCTTCAAGCGGTGTCTCGTTCCTCCTGTCGTCGCGTGCCTTGAGCAGCCACGCGTACTCCTTAATTTTAGCAATTTGCCTTTCTGTTAGGGTTCTCTTGGGCGTGAGTAGGTCGGCCTCGTACTTACTCTCCCGGCGCTCCTTTACAAGCTCCTTTTCCTTCTCCAGGAGGAACTTGCACACTTTTCGGCCCTCTACGCGCTCTTCCGTCCGCGTGTAGCGCGTAGCGACCAGTTGATGCAAGGGGTTTGACCCGAAGACGTGGCCGTAGACATTAATCAGAGCCTCGGGGTTGGCATCATATATGGCTTGGATGCTTTTCAAGCCCAAGCGCTTCCTGATGGCTTTGCACAGTGGCCACTCTTCGTCCTCAACCTGTTTGGCGGCCTCCTCGGTGACAAGCTTGGTGATGACGTCGTCGCCAAGTTGCGCGTCGATGGCGATGTGAAGAGGGTAGATGTCATCCTCGGTGCCAATATTCTTCGTCGGGCCAACGAGGTCGATGAAGCGCGCAACGAACTGGTCCGGGATCCCCGCGGTCATGGCGGTGTGCAAGGGAAAGACTCCCTCCGCGAGCACCTCGTCGAGGAACTTCTCCTTCTCAGCCTTCTTCTTCTCGATCTCGTCAAGCATCTTGGCGACGTTCTGTATGCGCGTCTCCTTCTCCTCTTCGCTCTCGTCGCCGACAGGGGCCGTGAACAGCATGGAGACTGTGCCTTGGGCGTTGGTAGGTTCAATACCGTAATCCTTTTTCTTGCTGGAGTCCTGCTCCACGCCCTCGTTGCCCTCACCGCCGTCCCTTGACTCGTAAACCTTGGGCTGGTAAAAGGGCTCGTTCTGAAGAAGGTTTCCGAGCCACTTGGGGTCGATTGACTTTCCCCTCTGGGCGGGCGCCCTCTTCAAGAGCTTGCTAAGAAGGTCCTGAGCCTCCTCCTCTTCGAACGGGATCGCGTCGCCGAGCATAGCGACACAGCCCGCGTCCGTCCAACCGTGCAACTTTTTGTAAGCGTCTAGAGAGGCGAGGTCGTACGTGTTCGAGACAGGAACGAGGTGGCTGTTGGTGACAGCAAGGTAGACCATGAGGCCATATGCCCAGATGTCAAGGGACTTGGCGTTGGGGACAAGCTTGTCCTTATACTGAAGTGTCTTGTCGGAAGCGATGCTGTTGCCTTCGACGCGATACAAGCGCACGCCGTAGCCGGCGTTGCCTTCCCTCTTGGGCTTCACCTTCTTCTCGATCCAGCTCTCCTTGTAGTACGGATCCTTGGCGTCCTCGCCCTCCTTGGTCTCAGGGGTGACCATGAAGTAGTCCTCGTACGTGAGGTTTTGAGCCCCGCTCATCTTAACGATCATCTCGGGGGGGAATATGCCTGTGGAGATCGACTCGGACAAGGCTCCGTAGTAAGTCTTGTTCTTAGCTCCAGCGGTCTCGGAGGACGGGTTCGTGGAACTGTCGAGGTCGATGAGGTACATGCGGTCCCTGATGCGCACGACGTTGCTGGGCTTCAAATCGAGGTGGACGACGTTGTTGTGGTGCAGGTAGTCCAGGCAGCGCCCAATCATTTCGAGGTACATTCGACGAGTGTTCATGGTGGTGTTCTCCTTCTCTAGGATGGTCTGGAAGTCCATGTCTCCGCCGAGCATGACGACGGCGGAGACATACAGCTCGGAGTAGGGGACAGGGCCCTTCTTCGCGATCTCCTTGGTTCCCTTGGTTCGCTTGTTGTAGTTGGTCAGCTCGAAGGAGGGCTCCACCGCCAAGTCTTTGGTCATGGTGTCCCTGAAGAGGGTGTTGGCATCGGTGCCGGAAGTGATGTCGAAGGACTGGATTATGGGGCACACGTACAGCGCGAGCTCGGTGGTAGCATCCCTCTGGAGCTCGTCGCGGATCTTCCTCTCCTTGTCGAACTGTTCCTTCGTCTTCATGAACTTGACGACGACACTCCTGGGCCCCCCATCGTCGAGGACGCCCCTGCAAAAGGCAAGGAACTGCTCCTCGGTGGGGCCCATGTCGGAGATCCCGTACTCTCCCTCGGCCACGGTGACCGTCTGGCCCTTTGAGAGCTTGGTGAAACGGTCGAATTCCTTCTCCTTCATGCCGAGCTTCTCCATCGCTGAGAGGAACGGCTTCCTGCTCTTGTTGTGATAGGGGAGGAGGGCTGGAGAGCCGTCCTGCGGGTTTGGCGCGAGCGACCTGAACACGGCCTTGTAGTCGACTTCCGCGGCGTGGTCGAATGCCCGCCTGACGAGAGACGTCTGGGTGCTGTGCAGGGGAGGCCCGGGAGCGAAGACGTAGCGCTTCATGAAGGGCATGCGGCTCTTTATCTCGGCCTTGATCGCCTTCGTAGCCACGGTGAGGCAAGAGAAAGAATTGTCGCGGGACAGGGAGTCCGCTAGGATCTGGACGGCGAGGGGACTCACAACGTTCAGGATCTTGAGGCACAGCGGAAGGAACCTCTCGGGAGGGTCCTGCCTGGTCACAAGGTAGCTCCAGCTGAGCCTCACGCCGGCAGGCAAGGGCCTCTCCCAAGTGTAGCCGTCGCCTAGGAGCATGGGGGGGTTCTGGTCGAGATCTCTAAAGATCTTCAAGACCATCCTGTTGGTGATGCCCTCGTCGACGAGCTCATCGACGGGGTTGCAGACGAAGAGGGTGTCAATGACGTCGAAGTCGGGGTTGACACTCTGGAGAGAGGTGGTGTACTCCAAGGCGTACTCGAGAGCGATCTTGCCCGAGACGTCCTGCGCGATTGAAAGAGGAGGGGAAAAGGTAAATGTCTTGTTGCAGGCTTGCTCACTTGCACCAAGACACATGGTCTCGGGTCTGTCCACGTCCCTCGCCGCAGACTCACCTTGACCTCGGCGGCGCCTGGGTAGATGTCTAGAAGCTTGTTGACGATCTCGATCGGCGCGCCCTTCTCGGCGGCAATGTGCAAGAGGAGCTGCCCGCCCTCGTACACCTCAGAGGCAAGCTTAAGCTTCTCAACGTGTTCCGGCCACGACGTGAGCAGCACATCGATGACCTTCCACGCGCCGCCGGTGTGCTCGCGCTGGGTAGCCCAGCGGATCGGGGTGTGGTTGTAGCAATCCTGCTCGACAGCTGCCTCGGGGTTTGCCTGGATCATCGCGATGATCACGGGCAGCGGAGCCTTGAGGTCGGCGAGGTAGTGCAGACAACAGTCTCCGTTAACATCTCTGACCTTGGCCTCGGTAGGGTGCGAATTGAGGCGGTTCAGCACGCGTTCCCACTTCCTGTTCTCGCAAAGCTTGTGCAGGATTGTGTCCACATTAGAGGACATTTTCGACTATGGAGGCCTAGCCAGCCGTAAGATGCCACGGGGGGGTTGTGCCCGCTTGACAGAGGGGATGTTACTATTTGGCGCTGACTCGACCTTTGTCTAGGTGCGACCGCGGGAAGCTGAGTTCAACTAATCGGCCTTGCCGATTGAAAAATGAATCCGGATGCGAAGCCTCTGTGGAGGTAAAATGGGTCAGTTGTGCTACAAATTCCAGAGAATTCTCACTCATTACACCCTACACACAAGCTCACACGTTGTTTAGAATAAAATCTGCGCCGTGTGCTTTTTCTGTGTTCTTGGCCTGAACGGGAACTTCTCCGTCATCTTCCCTGACTACTACGAAGAGAATAACACCAAATCTTCACAACCTGGGGGGTCTCAGTCATGTCCAATGAGGAAAATGTTGGAGGTAGTTCGACTCTAATTGACGTGGGGACCACCGTAACAGGCGTCCCTTTAGAATCATCTCCGGTAATAGTCGAAGGTAAGAAATTGTAAAATGTCTATCTGTGTGTTTGAGAGGAATCGCTTTCAGGCACTAACCGCTTGCGCAGATGAGAACAAATCGACCGCGCGGAACCCCTCAGAGACGGTGCCGACCGCTGCAACCCCCCAGCTCTCCCGGACATTGTCGGCAAACCCTAACCCTCCTATTTCCGGGGCGGTTCTGGCTGGCCTTGAAAAAGAATTAAAGGGAAAGGAGAACAACGAGCAAAGATTAGAGCACTTGGACGGGGTCAAGAATCGCTATCTTTTCGGCGTCGAGCAAATTTCCTTGTTGATGGACGTCACGCCTAGTATCAAGACGAAGATGGGGATTGTTAAACGGCTAGTCCCAAGATGCATCGACCCGAAAAATACCAAAGCTATTCTAGCGCAGGTGAGGCGAGCGTACGAGTAGGCGCGCGAGAATTTATCGAAGCTAACGATCAAGGTGACGACGACGACGCTCTCCTCGCAGTTCCCCGCAAAGGTGGAAAAGACGAAGTGCTCCGAACTTCTCTCCGCTAGAGATAAGATGCTCTCGCGTGGCCTGATGAAGAAGACTTCAAGCAAGGGCCTAGCGGGTGGGGGAAGGGGGGGCAGGGGAAGAGGCGGGGGCGGGAGGGGGAGGGGGAAAGGAAACGCGACCACTAGCGCCTTCAACCAAAAAGGAAGAGCAGCTAGCGCAGCCAGTAGTAAAGAGGAGAAGCCGGCAGTCAGGGAAAAGAGAAGCCGCAGCACTCCAGCAATACAAAGAAGAATGAGTAGAATGGCGCCCCAGCCTCCCATAGTCTTAGAGGTGGATGAGGATGAGGAGGAGGAGGAGGAGGAGGAGGAACCCAACCTTGCGCCGGAGCATCTCAACGTCAACGTCAACGTCAACGTCAACGTCAACAGACCTGGGCCTGCCGAACGCGAAGTTGTGCCCAACCCGCTTGCTCAGGAGCAGCGAAATACACCACCGCCTCTTTCGCCATCTACTTCGTCGGCGCCGGAACTCGTCACCGAATGTGCGACCGTTTACTCGGTCTTGATGGCGTGCATCACGTCTGGTTACACTTTGTTGTTTGCATACTTTGCGCACACAAACGACAAGCTTGTGAAAGAGAAAATTTATTATTTTTGGGATTGGATCATTTTGCCTGTCACCATGACGGCGCTGGGCATCTCAGTCTGCTTGAAACCAAGGCGGGAGGATCGTCCTTACAAGATCTTTCTCTACCTCCAATTCATTATGTTTACCTACGTAACGGAGTTAGTAATTATTGTTGGTGATCATTTTAGTGCCGAGGCTATTTTCAATTCTTGTTGCAAATGCATCGCCTGGTCTGTTGTCTTCAAAATTGCGTTAAAGGGCAGGTCCCACGTAGCTAAGCTATCCAACGAAGATCTCTCTAAGTTCCTCACCAACGATGTTATCATGGGTGGCGTGCTCGTGGGTTTAGGGCAGCTCGTATTTTTAATGTTTGCGAGCATTCAGTGCGACGGATACGCAGACGACTGGAGACAGTGTAATAGAACGCTTTTAAGTCAGGCAGGTTTGAGTTCCATGGTCATGCTCTTCACCATCATTAAGATCCTCAGTGGTGTTGTGAAGAAACAGATCCTTGACAAACATACGATTTCTCCAAAGAAAGTCTTGGCCATGGATTTGAATATCGAGGAAGCAGTGCAATTCTTTGGGATCTTTATCGCCGCTATCTGTACGCTCTGGCCATTGGGTAATTACGGGGCCGAGGGAGATTTTCTTAACGATGCCGAGAAAAACACTGCATACACAATACCGAGTATTGGAGGCGGCTGTTTTCTTTTGACGGCGGTCTGGAAATTGATCATCATCAGGGGAGAGATAGTGCGTGAAGCGGAGGAGACGGAGGGGACAGGACAACTTTGTCAGGGCGAGCCTTCCTCAGACTTCACGTTGGTGGAGGCCTCCTCGTTCTGGTTTTACATTGGAGTTTTGGCGACCACATATCAGTCTGCTGTTATTGTTACTGCGTCAGTAACGATGGACGAGGGAGGGTATTACGCAACACTAGCTAGAGTCTCGCTTCCGATTGTGTTACTGTTATACATAGGATCTATAGCCTGTCAGCCGAGGAAGAGGAGTCCGAAAGATATTTGGAAGTTGCGTCTACATTTCATGAGCTTTGCTTTCAGTAGTG
This sequence comes from Triparma verrucosa, assembly GCA_030267905.1. NCBI lineage: Eukaryota > Bolidophyceae > Parmales > Triparmaceae > Triparma > Triparma verrucosa. The sequence goes on from BRXX01000159.1 coordinate 26,289, forward strand.
AGATGGCTATGGCTATTTATGAATATAGGAACGAAGTATCCGGCGCAAGTTTTTCACACTTGGTACGTCTTGCAGCCTGGACGCTTTTATTCTTTTTCGGGCTCAAGCTCCGCGCAGCCATAGGTCGACTACCAGACAAAGACCTGGAAACATTCTTGGTCGACACGCTCTTCAAAGGCAGCTTAAAGAATCTTTTTTCGATCCTTTTCCTAACCTTCAGGACGACCAAGTGCATGTTCGAGAAAGGGAGCGTGTCGGGGTGTTCCAACTCCTCTTGGTGCTCGACAATGATCTCAGCATACCTCGTATTTTGGTGGGGAACGAAGCTAGTCCAGGGTAGCGTTAGAAGTGAGTGGAGGAAAGACTTGAACTTGTCGATCGAGAAGATCGCAAGGATGAGGGATATCTCACTTCGACGTGGGGCGGCAGGATTTTTTACTCTGGTCACAAGCGTCTGTGCGATCTTCCTATTTTCCATGATAAGCGCCGATGAGTTGGATGAGACGACGATCACTGTTGTTGGACTTACTGGCGTCGCCGCAAGTCTTGGAGTTGTCATTTCCGAGATTTTCTCTAGCTTGAAGGCGCAGAGAAGGATGTTCGAACAATCCGAAAGTGGTCGGATAGTCGAACGGGTGACGGAACTTGAGGAAGCAGTCGAAGAGGTAAGTGAGAGAAATCCAATCGTGTGAAGCGGGCACTGGAATTCTAACATGAACTCAAAACTCATCGGTCTAGTGCTCTTGGGTTTTTGTGGGCGTGAGCTTCCTTTTCACGTCAGTATATTCAGGGCTGACCGTTTGTTATGGCGTGACGCTGGAGGATAAGTATGAGTCAATGGCTGATGTAATATTACCTATCGGCTTCCTTTCAAGTGTGATGGCAATGTTCTACAAGCCCAAGAGAACGGAAGCCGGCTACCTGCGTTTCCTCTACTTTCACTTCTTCACACCTGCTGTCGTCGGTGAATTTGCTACTGCAATTGGCCATTTTCGAGTGGGCTTGACATTTAAGGGATGGGTCGTCCTCTTTAGGATGCCTGTTTGGTTTTTAGCCTTCTGGCTAGGATCGAAGCTCCGTGAGTCAGCGTCGAAGCTTCCACCTCTAGAGCTGTCCAGCTTCTTGTGTCAGGCGGTCTTGATGAAGGGCACCGCGGCCATGGGTACAATGATCTTCTTCTCATTCGAGACAATTTCATGTTTCATCAGTCAAGATTCTCTTAGCAACGGGCAGTGCAAAAATACTTCAAAGGCGGCAATGCTTCTATCCTCATACCTCGTAATGTTATCCACAATGTCGATCGTCAACAAGACAGTGCCGAAGAGCGTTCAAAGGGAAACGGCGGTGGAACTCGCATCAATCGCTTCGCTGAAGGGTTTGAAGTGGTGGCAGCGGCTACAGGGAGGACTCATAACAATCACAGCAATAGTTTCACTCTATCTTCTGAGCTTTCTAGGAGTTGAAGGAAAGAGGAATAACACGGTATGGATCGTAGGGGGAATTGGACTATTCAGCATAATTTTCGCTACTCTCATCGGTATGACTATGCTAGTCCGAACCAGTAACGAGCACCAACGTAATGCAACTGTCGAATTGCCCAAAAAACGAAGATCAGTCCGGGGTTTTTCAACCAGCGACATTGAAGAAGGCATGTTCGCCGCCGCAATGATATGAAACGATTGCGCGAATAAGTAGTAAACTTTTTGGTCTTCGAAATCTTTCCAACTAGTCACACCTTTTTCCTAGCGTCTTCTTTCTTTGTTCCACCACCATAATGTCTTCTGAGTCTTCTGATCTTTCGGTCACCAAACTTCAAAAACATCTTTTTGACAAGTTTCGGTTAAATTCTTCACTTTGAGGCCCCTAGAAGGAATAATATACCATTGAAAAGAACAAAAAATGGATTTTGATTCAGATCCCAAAAATTTATTCTCAAAGCTACAGGGATACTAAATCGATCTTATAAGTTCTTAAATATGCATATTATTCTAAATATGGTCCTTATTTTGTGAGAAAAGTCTTACATCATAAAATCCAGTTGTAAATTAGCCAAGAAGGATTTTTTCGAAAAGTTTATTGTAAGATTTAGTCTTTCAAAGGCCTCAAAATGAATAATATGACCAAAATTGAAACCAAAATATCTCTGTTGTTGAGTTGGAAAATTCTCTGGGAAACGAAAATCGATTTTCCCAAGCCTCAACGACGTTTCTGAGAATCACACGAACCCTAACATTATAACTGATTGCTATTATTAACCACTTCTAGTAGCGTTATCACTGTCAGCGTCCGTTTCGTAGCAAAGCAACCGATCGCGACCTCCAGCCCCGACTCTCCTTCCATGCTGCGTAATCTCTGGAGGGTTGCACTTACGACGAAGCGTTCCCCTCTCAAGTTGGCTAGCATGGCCTCGTTTTCCTCCGCGCCGGCTTCTCTGTCGAATGCCTTGCAGATCCTGGACCTTTCTGCTGACGATGCGAAGGACTTTGGAATACTCAAGGCTCGCTTCATTACCATGGCGAAGCAGGTGAGCCGGTCGAGCGCCCTCCCTCCTTCCCCCTCGCCCCTCTCACCCCCATCACGCCCATCACCCACCCCCACCCCCACCCCCACCGCCCTCCCCCCACCCCACAGTCGCACCCAGATCTTAAGGGCCCCGCGGCGTCCGCTTCAAAATTTGCGGAGGTCCGAGAGGCGTTTGAGACTCTTCTGAAAGCCTCCGAGTCCGCGACACCGAGTCAGGCGGAGCTGGAGGCGTTGCAGAATTTCGACGATTGGTTTCGTCGGCACTGCTTCGACGCCACTCCTGAGATGCTCAATGAGATGGCGCATGTGGCTGACAGTATGTCTCCCGGCGGCCTTGACAAAGGCGGTATGTGGGAACTGGCCCAGCGCGTCGCCGCCGAAGAGGCCCAGCGTCGAAAGGACCAGAAGCCCCCCGTGCCGCTCTCCTCCCCTACACCCACACCCATGTATGACTCAATAACCTCCAAGCTCACCAACGCCTTCAACCCAACGTTCCTCCAAGTGCTCAACGAATCTCACATGCACAATGTGCCCAAGAATTCCGAGACGCACTTTAAGGTGATTGTGGTGTCGGATCAGTTCAAGGGCGCGAAGCCCTTGCAGCGTCACAAGTTGGTGAACGCTACCCTGAAGGAGGAGGTGAGCGGGAATATTTTATCTGCGCTCTTTATCACTGCTACTATATTCTATTCTAACCCAACTTGTCGCAGCTAGAGGGATCAGTGCACGCCCTCTCCATCGTTGCCAAGGACGTCGCCCAGTTCGAGAAGCTCGGAGGCGCGCAGAAGTACGCCCCCGAGCCCTCCCCCAGCTGCCGTGGAGGCGACGGCTCCCTCCCCTCAAAGTAAAACAAAAGTAAAATTATTAAAAAACAAAAGATATAACACGCTTATTCGTACACCCCCCCCCCCATCCCCTAACCACTCCGCAACTTCGCCATCAACTTCGCTTCCACCCTCATCCTCTCGCGCTTGATTGCCTCCGCCTCCCAGTACTTCTCCGCCAATTTTTTCCTCTCCTCCGCCTCCTTCTTGGCCTTCTCCTCCGCGTAGATGAACTCCTCCAGCTCGATTTTCTTCCTGTTGTAGTAGTTGCTGGCCTTGGTGAACTGCTTCCCCACCACGCTCCTCTTGAAGCCTTGCTTGAGCGCGTTCCCGAGCATCCCCCCCAGAGTGGAGCCTCTGCCGTTCTTGATGTTGTCCATGATCATCAAAAATTCGTCCCACTCAATGACGCCGGATCCGTCCTTGTCGACCTCATCTATCAAGGACTGAATTTGGTCGTCGTCCATCTTCTTGCCCCCCATCGCCTGCACGAGCAGCCCGATTTCCTCCGCATCGATACTGCGACGATCACAGATGGTTTATGATGTTAGAGAATGGCGGAGAAGTTGGCAGCAGCGGTAAACGCGCCTTCTCAGCTTGTCGCTTCGCTCCTGGTCGCTTCGCCGCTCCTCTTTCTCACCTGCCTGAGCTGTCCTCGTCAAGCTCTGCGAACAAGGCCTCGAATTCCTTCATCTCCTTCTCGCTGAACTTGCTTGCAATCTTACCGACCCTCGACAGGTACCCCTTAGTCTTCCTCTTCTCGACGAAGGCCTTGATGTAATCCTCGAACTCCGCCGGCGGGTGCTCGATGTTGTAGTGTTGAATCAGAGGCACCCCGTCCATCACCTTTTGCAAGTCGTAGATGCTCAGACACTTCAAAATGCCAAAAGTCAGCTTCCTGACGCTCATGTTCAGCGCCGGTATCATCCTCAAAAACGTGGGAATGCAGTCTTCCATCTGCAGCAGCATATCAGGCACGTCGGCGTTCTCCATCAAGCTCAAAATTGCGCCCAACGTGTTCTCGTGAACTCGAGGGTCCCTCACGGTGAGCATCTGCGACAAGAAGTAGGTGTTTATTTTGTGACGTTAGAGGCAGCTAAGGAATCGATCTTCGTCTTTCTCGTTCTCACCTTCATGAGCCTTCGCAGCCCCTCCCCCTCAGTGACGAACATCAACTTTTCATTGTCGTCCCTGTAGAGCTGCATCGTCGCGCTCGCGGCGCTGCTTTTGACGCTCCAAATATCGCTATCAATCATTCTAGCGACTGGAATACACGTCTCCTGGCGTTGCTCCGCCTCCATGTACTTGCTCAACCTGCACAGTATCCAAGCTGCCGACTCCTTAGCGTTGGGCGAGCCTGCGACGAGCGTGAAATTTTTATCATTATCATTAGAAACGGTTAGGGAGTTGGAGCAGCAACGAAGCGCGTGATTTCGTTATCAGCTAATGTAACAAATATCACATGGGAGTTCTCGATCGCTTCGCTCCCCCGCTACTTGCTTCGCTCCCCAGTCTAGCCCCAAAGTTTCTTACCTATCGTGAGATACTTTATCGCCCTTGGGATCACTCCCAGCTTGACGGCGTGGTGCTTCAGCTCCTTCTCCTCGCACAAGTTCAGGAGAATTGCGATTGCCTTCTCCTGCACCATCTGCACCAAGAAGTCCCCCTCCTTGTCAAGCACCTTCAAGAGGGCTTCAAAGCCTCCGGTGTGACTGATCTTTAGCTTGTTCCTCCGCAGCCTACTAAGCTCACTGAGACAACCAGCAGCACTCAGCTGGCACACCTCTTCCTTCATGTCCAACATCTTGATCAAGGGCCCGGCCGCTCCGTAGTCGCATATTTGCTCGCACCGCATCTTCTCCTTGGCAATGCACGCCAGACAACAAGCGCACATTCCCTTCGTCACCGGCCGGCTGTCGATGCTGAGCTGGATCATTGCGGGGATAGCCCCGCAGGCGGCCATTTTCTCGGAGTTCCCTTCGTCCAAGGCCAAGTTCCGCAGGCACGCAGCAGCGTACTCGGCCAGTTCCGACTGTCGCTGAGCCGGGTCAGCGTCGGGGTGGCTGGCATCCGACAAAATGGAAACCAGCTTTTCGACCGCATCGCTCTTCCCCACCGCCTCCCTCCCCTGCTCGTCAATAGCCAAGTTCGCCAAGGCATCCGTAACGCAGGTCAGCAGAAAGTCGCCGTTTTTCGGGTCAAGTGAATTCGCTAGCGGCACCACTCCACCCATTTCGACGATTGCCTTCCTCTCCCTGCTGTTGACGTCCCCCGGCTTGCTGCTCATGCTGCCTCTCGCGAAGTTTGAAATTCCAGACGCAGCAGGGGCCGCAATCCTCTTGCCAGAGTTCTTAATCTGTTTGTTGATATGGGCTGGTTGAGAGGTTGCCAAGGACACGTCTAGAATCAAAGAATCAATCGCGTCCGCTGTCGGCCTGAACCTAGCCACGGCCTCCTCTTCTTCCCTTTGCGCCTGCTGACGTTCGAGTAGAATATTTTCTTCGTGGTTCGCCGCCCTTTCATTCATGAGCTGCGTGATTATGTCATCGTGGCTCGTGGTCTGAGGCCCCCCAATGCCCCCCCCTCCCCCCCCCTCCTCCTCGTCACTGCTTGGCTCGTCGTCAGACAGCCCCAGCAACCTATTCATGTCGTTTTTGATGTATCGCAATCGTTCCTTGCTCACTGTCCCCGCCTCTGGTTCTCCTGTCTCTGGATCCGGAACAGGAACGTAGCCCTCCTTCTGCTTTTCACGCTCCTCCTTCTGCTTCCGCCTCTCCAATTTCAACGCTAGCAGCTCCGCTTTCTTCGCCTCTTTCTCCTTCTTCTTTCTTTTTTTCTCCTTCTTCTTGTCCTTCTTACTCATTGCAGTCGTCATCCCGCTCATGGTACTCTCATCATCTAACCCTTTCTTTTTGTCAATGTGCAGGGGCATCTCGCCGTGCGCGACCTTACTAAGTACGCCACCCAAATTACCGCCGAGCTTGCTGCCTAGGTGCTCTACAGCAACCGCCTTCTTCATGAGATTACTTCCCATCTTCTCCACATCTCCTAATATTGCTTTTGCAGCCTGTCTCGCCTTTTCTTCTACAGCATCTTTCACATCAAATACTTCATCGTACACATCATCGTCGTCATGATTCGCCACCGTATGGGCCTTGTCATCGGGATCATCGGACATCCTGAACAAAGGCCAAAAGGAGGACCTTGGGGGAGTAGGGGTTGGGATTTAAGGACAGGTGGAGATTCCTTCCATCAACGGTTGCGACTGGGTTTCGAATCAGGGTTTGAATCAAGGTTCGTTGGAGTGGTGGGGTTGCAGCAACCCACCAATCTTGAGCAGCAGGAAAAAGACGCTCTTTGCCAAAAAGCTGTAGAAAAGTTCCCAGACCGGCCCGTCTTCAGTCAAAGGGGCAAGGTATTGGGGACCGCACTCCTGCTTAAAAATTACCGTGTGTTGTATCAACGAAGTAACTACTTGTTCTTGCCCCCCCCACCCCCCCACCAAAGCTTTCCTCCCAACAACGGGGATTTGGGAAGCCCAAAAGTGCTTCCGAGCCTGCCTGAGCCCGAAACCTGAGCAATTATGTCGACTTTCGCGTCTCCCCAACTTCCTACCCCTACCCCTACCACTACACCTACTCCTACACCTCAACTTAGCATAGCCCTAAACTTGAATTGGCGTTCCTACATATTCACCTCCCCTGCACCCCTCTCCCTCTCTGGCACCCAGAAAACTAGATTGGGAGTGAACTACATGATTGCTTCCTCCCCCTTTCGCGAAATAACCCTATCTGTTGAAAGTTCCTTAGTCGCGTTCAAAGTGGCGCAAAAGCTCGACTCAGAGTATCAAGTAGGCTTGCAAAACTCCTCTGCCCTCGGTGTGGGCGCTGTGGTCTGGGATGCTGGCGACCTTCTGCTGAAGTTCATCTCTGTTTACCCAAGCCTCTTCAAAAACAAAACATTGATTGATTTGGGTTCAGGCACGGGAATAGTGGGAATAGTTGCAGGCTGGGTCGGAAAATCACGCACCGTCTGGTTGACTGACCACGAGAGTCTGCGAACACTGAATGAGGAAAACATGGAGAGCGTCGGAAATATTTTCAGAACCCATTTCAGCACCACCACCACCACCACCACCACCACCACCACCACCACCACCACCAACACTGACGCTCCGTTCATAAAGTTCGAGCACTACTGGTGGGGACCTAATCCTCTTCCCGCAACCATCAAAACCAATAATGACAATCCTCACTTTGACATAATTGTTGCATCCGATGACTTATACGATGACAAAGCCTTCCCACCTTTACTCCAGACTCTGGAGCTAATCACCGGCGACCGCACCCTCGTTATATTCACATACAAGAGAAGAATGAACGATCGAGAAATATCATTCTTCGAACAGCTAGAAGGCAAATTCGTCTTGGGGGTGGTGGATCTAAACGCATTCGGGTGTGAGCCCTACACTGAAACGTACATAATCTTGGCCGGTATAAAAGGCGGGGATGCCGCAAAGATGATAGAGGAAGAAGAATTCCGTTTAAATTATTAAAATCAAAATTTTGTGTGTCTTACCAACCTCCCAGTTCTCTTCTCTTCCAATTTTTATCCAAGCATCGCTCCCCCCCCCACTTTCTTCAAATCGTCGATGTCTTTTGCGAAACTAAATTCATTGTGCATCTTTTCCCTCAGACCGCCGTCGTCGGCTCCGTTCCACCAAGCTTCAAACTCCTCCAGCGAAACCCTCCCATCGTGGCTCGTGTCCATTTCGTCAAACGCAGCGTTGAGCTCTTCGGCTGACATTGGGAATCCAAGTTTAGTGGCGGCGTGCTCCACCTCGGTGCGGTCAAGGAATCCGCTTCCGTCCTCGTCGATAGCGTTGAAGATCTCGATTATATCGCGGAAGGTCGCCGACCTCAAACTAGCGCCGGCCTTATCTGGCACTGGACCACCGTATGTGGATATGTACTCGTAAGCGCTTTCCATCTGGGAGGCTTTGATATCCTCACTCCAGCCCAACTCTTCGGCCATGATCTCAGCCACCCTTGGGATGGCGTCCTTCGCAGCTTCGCTGTTTAAGAAGGCTAGGCGCGTCCTCCTTGACAAAACATCCTCGACCGTACAAGCATACTCCCTACACGCATAGACCACTTCTGCCTCGATGTAAGGATATTGAGAGGAGACTGGGACGCCGAACTTGGGCCAATTCAGTCCCGTCGGGCGGCTCAGATCGCAAACGTCCCAAGCCCTTGCACCGTAGGTGTTGGACAAATGCGCAGCGACATCGACGCCCATGCCGTGCTTCTGGGTCAGCCTGATGGGCATGTTTTTGTTGTAACCATCTCCTCCCAGAAGCTTGATCTCCGTGGTCCTGCACGGCTTGTCCGTAATTCTATTTACCACATCCTCAGCCATTTCCCGCCAAGTCGTCCACTTGCCACCGGCGATGAAAATTACGCCAGATTCGGGATTCTCACTGATGACGTGATCTCGGGAAACTGGGGCTCCGGGGGGGGCGTGAGGGTCAGCGGCGAGGGGCCTCCAGCCTCTCCACGCGCTGAGGACGTCGCTGCGGCGAACGCGCAGGTCTTTACTCAAGTACTTTCCACACTCATTCAAGATCCACTGAACCTCATCCTCCGGGGCACTGGCGGAAGTCTCAGCGTCACACTTCTTGTCCGTAGTTCCTACCAGCGTGTGGCCCTGCCAGGGCAGGAAGAACAGGAATCGTCCGTCGGAGGTGTTGTAGTCTAAAAGGCCCATGTCGCTCGGGCAGTAGTAACCGGGCAGGACTACGTGCGACCCAGACGCTCCCTGGACAGCAGGTTTGGCCTCAGCGTCCTCCATTTTGCGCATTAAGTCCGTGTACGGCCCCCCCGCAAAAATTACCTTCTTCGCCCTGATGTCAAACTCATCACCGCTCATATTGTCCAGCGCCTTGACACCGCAAGCTTTTTTCCCGTCAAATATCATCTCCGTGGCCTCGACGTAGTTGGAAATTGCGGCTCCGTGCTCCGCGGCAGAGAGGGCGATGGCCAGGTTCGTCCTGGCGTCGTTGTGTTGGGCCTCGTAGAAAACGGAGACGAACTTGAGCTTCCTGTGGCTGAGCTGGGGGAACTTTTCCTTGGCCTGCTGGGGCCCCATGACGTAACTTGGAGGGCAAGAGAACTGGCTCAAACTGTCGTAAAACTTGAGCACGAACGGCGCTAGCAGCGGAAAGAGCGCAAAGAGCGGGTGCCCGAATGGAGGGGGCCAGACGATGTACTTGTCGAACGGAATGGCGATGGGAATCCACTTCGTCAAGTGCTCTTGCTTTTCAAGCATGTAGCGCCGTTCTCGGTGGCAGCCGACGACCATCATGAACTCGCCCCAGAAGTCCTTGACGGTCTCTGCAGGCTATGGTGGCAACAGCGGATTAGATTCAGAATCGTAACCGACGAAACACCATTGACAATCGCTTACCTTCAGAAACAGGTTCTTCGAGAGCAGACCCGCAGCCGAAGTGGCCAGATACCGGATCCCCGCCCATATGAGCTTTGTGGACCTGGAGCTAGTCTCACTCGCAAAGTCCCCCCTCTCAATACATGCAACCTTGAGCCCCCTAGAGGCAGCGTCCAGTGCGGCGCCGCTTCCCGTGGCACCCCCGCCGATGATGAGCACGTCGTACGTGTCGTCCGACTTTAGTCGCTGCAGCTGTTCGAACCTGGATGGTATACCTTTCAAAGGAACGGTCGAATTGGAACCAGGATAGGAGGGGGGGGGGCTTGCACTAGTGGAGAGGCGACGATCAAATAAGAGCGAAATTTGAACAGGGCAACGCAAGATTTGCATCTCCGCAGTAACTATTGCCCTCCCTACGATTCGCGATCGCTGAAACATGATGAACTTGCAGTGGGGGTTTCCTCCTGGGGATCCTTACCGGCGCTGCACACAAACGAAGGTGGCTTGCGATTTTTCCGCTGCGTATTCCTCACTCACGACCCTCCTCTACCCCCATAGACACGCAAAACACACCTGTCCCTAGCCAACAGTTTTGTCGTCCGGCGTCCAGTCTTAGTAATTAAGAGGATTCTGGCCTCGAACGGGTTTTACTGTGTGCTTTGCTCCAGGGCTGGTGGGTTCTTCACTGACGTTGTCAAGTGAGAACCGCTCGTAATACATAACCATAGGGCCAAAGAAGAAGACGAAGAATACCCGGAAGACTTCATCTTTTCACCAAGTCCATCCTGTTATAGTAGGCAACTTTGACCTTCCATCTCCCAGGTCGCCCAAGTCAGTAAAAAGGCGGGATTTAGCCAAAGACGAACAGTCCGACCGCATCTGTTCCCCCGAGCTCCCTTTACCCGCCATGCAGTCCCCTACGACCGTATCTCGCGATTTTGATGAACGTCGCAAGTCGGACAGGGTTAGCTCGGTTAATTCCGAGGCCAGGCGAGAGCTGAGCCCGCACAAGCCAGAATTGACGCTGGACCCTAACATTGAATCAGACATGACCCTGACCAACATGCTTAAAATGAAGTTGCAGGCTAGATTTGGAATGCTGGCGAAGAAGTCGCATCTAAAGCACAAGCATGACATTCAGGTGAGCAGTGAGCTGCGGGATGGTTAGATGAGCTAGCTAGTTCGTGCCCCAGCAGTTCGTACCCACCCACACCCACCTCTCTAACCTTTCGCCACGCACAGATCCTCCACCAAGACGATGTCAACGAGGACTTAATAGTTTCAGGCGAGAATTCCCACCCGGCCCTCCCTCTCTGGGACCAAATAAAAACACACGTTATTCACCCAAACGAGAGATCGCGCCGCTCCTTCGACTTCTGTACTGTGGTGTTTGTAATTTTCCTCCTGTACAAGATACCCTTCGACGTCGCTTTTGATTGGTACGAGAATAATGACACGGAGACCTCCTTCTTGATCTTCCTTGACTTTTGGTTCTTTATAGACATTGTCCTCAATTTCAAAACCGGCTACATCCACAACGGTACTGTCGTGATGAACCCGAACAAGGTGTTCCTTCATTATCTAACGGGCTGGTTCGTCATCGACCTGCTCGGCACGATTCCCTTTAAGTACATGATTGACCCAGACCAGGCGACAAGCGGAAAGAGCATAAAGCTAACGAAGGTGAGGATCCTCTTCAACTTTATTATTTAATTAAATTACCAGCCTAACCCCACATGTTGTCAACTCCCCCCTATTCATTTCTAGTTTTTCAAAATCCCGAAGCTACTTCGCATCTCTCGTATCCTCAAGTACCTTCGTGACAACCGCCAAGTGTACGACATTTTCAAAGTGCTGGTTTTCGTCATTGTCTCCATTCATATTGGTGCGTGCCTCTGGGTACTCGCTCTTGACCCTTGCCCAGTCGACTACGACATTGCGACGATGCCATGGTGCAATAGCAATAGCGTCTACGAGATGTACTTCGAGAGCCTACACGTGGTTTGCGTGATGATTCTCGGCGTTAGCAACTCCCACATTATGGCGCCAGACACTCTAGACGGGCTCTTAACGCAGACGCTCAACAAGTCCCAAGTGTACGCCCTCTCCATTCTTTACATGATTTACGGCCTTTACATCGGTGCTATTCTCGTAGCTGAGATGACGGTGTACGTGATGGGCAGGACGCAAGGTAGCTCCGCGTTCCAGATCAAGATAGACAGAGTTAGGCACGAGATGGAGTATTACTCGGTACCCGAGGGCTTGCGGGCCCAGGTTGGCGCCTACTACGACTATATCTGGGTGAACCAGAAGCAATTTGACGACAATATCGGGCTGCTCTCCGACCGTACGATGAGCACCGACTTGCAGAGGAAGCTGGCCTTGCACTTGTTCAAGGACGTTGTCTCTCACATATCCTTCTTCGCCGAAGTCGACGACGTCGTGCTGGGTCAAATCTGCCTCTCGCTCAAGACTCTCGTCTTCCTCCCCAAGGACATGATTCTTTTCAAAGGCGATGTAGGAAAGGAGCTTTTCATCATCGCCAAGGGCGTCGTCGAGGTGATGCGTGACGACCTTCCTTCAGACAAACGTGCGGCGGCGAACCAGATCCTTCTCCGCTCAGGGTCATTCTTCGGAGAGATCGCCCTCGTGATGGAGGTCCGAAGGACGTGCAGTGTCCAGGCAAGGACCGTCTGCGAGATTAATATTTTGCTTCAGAGAACTTTCGACGATATTCTTCGCGAGCACCCCGACTTCGCCAAGAAGATGAACGAGCTCGTTGTAGCCCGCCAGCTCGAGACGAGTATGGCTCGCATTGGAATCAACCAGGGCATGAAGATCAGGCAAGCCGACTTGGACTACGCGAACGATGCCGTCGCTAAGCAGATGGAGGACGGTCTCTTGAGGCGAGAGCTGACTGCTGGCAACGCTCCGTCTGCGAAACCTTTCGGTAATGTTCCAATTCATCCAGAGGTTGAGGCGTCAGGGGCACAGCCCATCTTAGACGTCGAAAACATTCACAGTCCCGAAGAGTTGGAAAGGAGGTCTAGCATTTCTCCCGCAGATCGCGACACGGAGGCGATGCCCAACCTGTTCGACGAACTCGAGAGGAGGAAAAGTATCCAGAGTGGAGATTTCGATACTCAAGGGCCGCTTTCGGTTAATTCACACGCGGATGCGCGAGGCAGGCGCACCACGAATATGAAAGCACAAGGACAATTCAGGATAGGCGAGGACGTGAACTTACTAAAGGTCCATCCGAGCATATTAGCGGCTGGAGGTGCCGACACCTTTGATAGAATGGACCAACGAATGGACCAGGTTCAGGCGGGAGACCACGCAGGACAGCTTATTGAGAACCGGACTATGCGGGGAGAAGGCGCATCTCACTCACAGAGGATACAGAAGAAGCAAATGGAACAGATTGAATCTAGGATGGCGGCAAACGAAAAGATGCTCGAGAAGGTTCTGACTAAGCTCGACAATCAAATGTCTCGAGAAAGTGTCCTCAGAATGGGCAACGCCATCAGTCCTCTAGTCAATTCTAATTCAAGGAGGGCCTTGCACCCAGATCCAGATTCAGATGGGAGAGAAAGCCCTGATCCGCTGTCAATTATGGAAGGGCCGCCGAGTACGACAAATACATCTCGGTTAGGAGAGGCGATCGCTAGCTTAAAGGAGGGGGATGAGGAGGGTGGGGAGTAAGGAGGGGGGGATGGAGAGAAGGGAGGGTCGTAGGGATAAATATAATGCTCGAAGATGATAAGCTAATTTTGGCATCACAAACTGGGTTGAAATTTTGGCTTCACATTTATTATATTTTTAACACAAGTTTTTTTTCAGCTTCAGAGAAAATAGGCAGAGAGACCACACACGAGGAGAATGGAAAGATTGCCGGCCGCTGTGCGAGAGGCAAAACCGCCGTCCACATTGGGCTCAGGTACAAGTTCCGCCGTAGGCTGACCAGTAGGGCTGGCTGTAAATCCAGCAGGGAGGGGAGATGGCGTTGATGCAACAGTAGGCGCAGGAGTGGGCGCCGTGGTGGGGGGCGCTGTGGGAGCAAGAGTACCCGAATCTAACTCGCAAAGAGCCGAGATCTTTACCACAGCGCTGCTACCCTCCGCCCATCCAGCCCAAGCGCCTACTGTCCCCGTCGAAGGCATCGTGACAGAGAGATTGTTGCTATCCTCACGACGGCCAGAGCAAGAGCCTCCAGAAATTAAAGCGCCCCCGGAGACTTCGAAGAGATACCTATTCGAAGCGCTAGAAATACTCAACGTCAGCACTTCGCCAGGGACGTACGTGTCCGTGCCACAGACAAGGGGAGTTCCATCCCTGCTAAAAGAAACTGTTCGTGCTGTGGAGCTAATTGCAGGCCCGTTCATTCCCACTCCCCCCACGACGAGGTCGGCACTACATGCCAAGTAGGAGGGGTAGGCCACAGTTTCCGCGACGCTCGCGGCCAGCATAACGACGGTGACTGCCTTCATCGTGAGTCGGATATGGTGGACCTGGGGGCGGGAATAAGTTGCGTTGTCTTTGGTTGTCAACGCCGATAGCAGATTGGCCGGCGTCACGAATTTAGGGATGATAGTGGGAACTTAGTTTCTCAAACGTTGCGAACCAAGAGCAACTTGACAAAGTGAAATCCAAAAAGAAGAAATAGTTTCCAGAAAATCCCTCAACGGTAAGGAAAGAAGTGCCCCGATCGCTGTAAAATAAGTATCCCAGATTCTTTGAAGTAAGCAACACTTCTGGTATCCCATTTCCCTCTAACATTGCAATTGAATGTGCATAGGTCAGATTGTTCTACGTTCGCTTTCAGACAACACACACCACTCTCTAACCCCAACTCGCAGATGTCGTCGTCCCTCCTCTCATTGATCTACGACGGCGGAAACGCCTCCAACACTCCGACCCTGTCTGTTCTGGACCAGCGGAAGGTTCCGCATGCGAAGGAGTACATTCCCATCAAAACCTGCGCTGACGCCCATCGGGTGATCAAGGACATGAACGTGCGTGGGGCTCCGTTGATAGCTTTGGTTGCTCTGCTGGGGCTGACGTGCGATTTGGCGGAGACGAAGAAGGGGAAGGACTATGCGATGGAGATGATTGAATTCCTCAAGACTAGTCGTCCCACTGCTGTGAACCTGTTCAACGCGATGGAGGAGCTCACTTCGAGCCTAAACGCCGACACAAACGCCAACGTGGACGCCCTCGAGGTCACGAAAACCATGGCCGAGAGGTACCTGGCCGAGGATTTGGCCGCCAACAAGGCTCTCGGCGACTTCGGCGCTGCTGCAGTCAAACAAATCCACCCCAAAACGAACAAATTCAACATCATGACCATCTGCAACACTGGTAGCCTCGCCACCGCCGGCCACGGCACCGCCTTGGGGATCATCAGGTCGCTGCATGCAACCTCCAGCGTCGAGTCCGTGGGCATCCTCGAGACGCGGCCTTACAACCAGGGCGCTCGCCTCACTGCCTTTGAGGCTGTCGAGGAGCAGGTGAGAAGCTGTGATGACGAAGCCAAAACTACCGCTAATTATCGCTTCTAACTCGTCGTTCTCAATCCCTACGCTCGTCACAGTGGCCCAACTCTACCCTCATAGTTGACTCTGCGACTCCAAGCTACATGAAAAAAATTGGCCAAGTGCACTGCGCCGTCGTTGGCGCCGACCGCGTGGCCAAGAATGGCGACACCGCGAATAAAATTGGTACCTATCATCTGGCCTTGCATTGCCGTTACATGGGGGTCCCGTTTTACGTGGCTAGTCCCACCACTACGTTGGATTTGGAAATCGAGACCGGGGCGGAAATTGTAATTGAAGAGAGGCCCGCCGACGAGCTGAGACAGGCCAGTAACGCCCCGCCCACGATCGACACCTGGAACCCTGCCTTCGATGTGACTCCAGCCTCGCTCATCACTGGCATTGTCACCGAAAAGGGCGTCATTTACCCCGATTCCTCCGGAAAGTTTGACGTCGTCCAATTCCTCGCGGACCCGTCATCCGCCCCAGCCCCCCCCCCTCTTCCCACCCCCCTCTTAGCCCCCCCCTCCGACCTCCTCACGACGTCCACCGTCCCCTCTTACATTTGCTCGAACCTGTCCTCCGTCTCCGCTGTCTTCCCCTCTTCCACCACCCCCTCCTCCCTCACAGCCGAGGAGATCAACGGCGGCAATTTGAACTACGCCTTCGTAGTTAAGTCGAAAGAGGGGAAATCTCTCTTCGTCAAGCAAGCGCCAGACTTTGTCAAGTGCCTGGGGAAGGACGCCAAACTGCACAAGGAGAGGATGGAGCTCGAGGTCAAAACCTTCGAGACCTGGCTTGAAATATCCCCGGCTAGTTCCAAGTACCTCCCAAAGATCTACAACTTCGACGTGGACAACGAGACCTTCATCATGGAGTTCCTCGGCGACTGTGAGATGCTCGAGCACAGGCTCATCAACTCTCCCACCTTCACCCCTCTGATTGCGAAAGGACTCGGCGAATTCATGGGACTGACCCACTCAGCTTCTCACGTCTCCCAGCTCGACTACGGAGTCGCCGCCGAATACTTTGTGAATTTCAAGAACGAAGCTCTCCGTGGTCTGCAGCTCGAGTACGTCTTCACCAAGGCCTTCGATGAGGGAGGCGAGAAGGCCAAGGTACTCTCGGAGAGCCCTAAATTCATGGAGGGCGTCGCCGAAATGAAGAGGCTCTACGTGGGCAAGCAGGCGGACAATCTCGCCCTCTGCCACGGCGACCTACACCCGGGCAGCGTCATGATCAATAACGACGACGGAAAGGTCAAGATCATCGACCCAGAATTCGCCATCTACGGCCCTCCGGGGCTTGACCTAGGCTCGCTTCTCTCTGGCGTCATCCTCGCCACGCTTCACCATAAGTACCTGGGCAACGACCTCGCCGCCATCAAGGGCTTGAAGGCATTCGTTATCGATTTCATCACGAGTTACAGGAAGGCCGCAGCCGTCCTCGGGGACTCCGTCCTTGACCAAATTGTGAGCGATGCTATTGGATTCTGCAGCTGTGAAGTGGCTCGAACTGCCCTCGGATTTGCTGGGGGGAGGCTATGGTTGCAGTTCGATGATGCCGAACTCAAGGAGAAGGCGTTAGCTGCCACCGTCCTCTACGCGAGGAAATTGATGAATGAGCGAGAGAACGGAATAGTCGTTCTCGAGTCGGCGTTCGACGATCTGTTGTAAAAAAACATTCTGTCTGTTTGCTGTGAAAAACCTGTTCTTTCTTCTTCTACGCCGGGTCTGGGTTGTAGCCGAAGCGGGGCGGAGGATTAAGGTCACTGTATCGTGGCGGGGGCTCATCCTCCTCCACTTCTTCATCCCCTTCATCGTCCATGTCCATCTTCAACAGTGACGTGATGCTCAGTCGACTGCTTCCCCTTCTTCTGCTTTGGCTGCCCCTTCGCTCGAGAAGGCTCTTGCGGCGACGTCCTGCACTGGCTTGAACGGCCTCTGGGGGAGGAGGGGCCGAGGGTGGGGGGGGCTTCTTCCCTGACTTCATGAGACTAACGCGACGCGAGCTGCTAGTCCTCGAGGCGACTGACGAAATGGTGCTGCTTTCGTCGTCTCCCTCTTTGATGGGCGAGATCACCAAACCCTCTTCGTCCAAAGGCGGTGGGGGCGGCCTTACGCGCCTCCTCCCATCCTTGCCTCGTCGCTCCTTGTTTTCCTTCTCCTCGATCTCCCGACGCTCGCTTCTCCTCATCGGCACTGGAGGCGGACCCTTCTTCTTCATACCGTACTCGTCCTCTTCGCTTTCCTCCCCTTCGTCGTCCATGCCGGCCCAATCTCCACTCAGAAGGGACAAAATGTTTTCGGCGTTCCTGAGCTTCTTCTCCACATTAATCTGCGATCTCTTGCGCTGAAAGATCTTCTTCTTCCTCAGCGCCAGCCTCCTCTTCTCCTCCAGTTTCGCCTTCTTCGCTGTCTTAGTAATGAACTCGCATCTCTTTGCGACTTCGTTTACACCAAACTGCGTTATTTGGGTCCTGATGGTGTTTTGAGTTCTGCTCATGTCCTTCTGGTGTTCAAAAGCTGCGACGAGCGGTCGTGTTGTCGGCGTATTAGAAACGGTGGTGGAGTTGGCAGCACTCAGTACAGGAGACGACGTCAATATCTTGTAAATATGCCTTGTGTCCTCATACTTTTGGTTTCGTCTTCGCACGTCCTCACCTTTATCATCCCTCTTGAAGGGATTTTCCTCCAAAGTACTTCGGAAGCTATGGTCGTTGTTCCAGGGGTTCCTTTCGGCAATGCTGCTGGATACGCTAACGTCACTGTAAGTGTCGACGTCTTTTCCGTATTTGTTTTTGTTGATCGCCGCCTTGTTTTTCCAGATCGCCTTATCTTTAGGCTTGAGCCTGTTCCAGATCTTTTGGAGCTTGGCGATGGTGTTGTACTGGGCGTTTGATTTGTCAAGATGCGTCTCTATGAAGAGCCTCTCTCCTGACATTTTCTCCGGGGATTTGGAGCGCAAATAGTCCTTCCTGTTAACGCTCCTAGCTTCGGGATCGTACTCATAAGTGACGTAGTCTAGGCTGAAATTCCGGCTCCAGGCCGTGGCAACACTGGTCCTCTTGCCCCAGTGCGGCTCGTCCCTGAAGCTGTCCATCTCAGAAGGAATATAGTTGACATCGCTGAAATCGCTCAGTCCATCAACCTTGGCTCCCCACTTCCAGACGCTGCAGTCGTCCTTCACCATCGCCAGGCAGTGGGTGTCACCAGCGCTTATACTCATTGCCTTCAGTCCACCCGAACCGGCGACCGTGATGGCCTTGACCTCGGCCCTCCCATCTCTCGTGAAGTTGACCTTATGAGGCTTCCGGACCACAAACGAGTAGCACGGGTCCTTGCCACACTGCCCGAACTTGTTCCATCCCCAGCAGAAGACTTCTCCGGTCCTGCTCAGCGCAACGGTGTGGAATCCTCCGGCGGAAATTTCCAAAATATTGCTCAGCCCTGGCACCTCCTCGGGGGCAGGGACGAAGAGCTTCCCTCCCTCGCTGGTCCTACTCTTCTGACCGCACTGCGCGAACTCGTTGACCCCCCAGCAGTAGACGTGCCCGTTGCTGGCGGCCCCAGCCACGTGGTTAATGCCGCACGTCACTTTCATGAACTTCAAGGAGATGCCACCGAGTTTGACTGCTCTCGGCTTGTGGCTGTGCCCTCCCTTGTAGAACTTGCCCTGTCCAAGATACTTTTTGTCTCCCCACGCGTAGAGCATACCCTTAAGGACTCCCACAGTGAAGTCTCCTCCGCACGCAACGTCGTTCACCCACAGACTCTTGTCAAATTTTACCAGTCTCGGAGTGTGGCTAAAGCATTCCCCGGTCAGGGTATTCGTCGCCGTCTCGTAGCCGCACTGGCCCTTCCTGTTGTCCCCCCAACCGAAAACACGCCCTACGTCGTCCAGCGCCATGGTGTGACCGTCACCTGTGCTGAGCTTCCTTATCACCACCCTGACACTGGGGGGCGCAACGCAGCGGGAGTACAGGCCCTGAATCAAGGTGAAGCGCTGAGTGGGTTCGTTGTTGAGATAGCCGAGCTCGCCCTTCTGGCCAACGCCACTCGAGTGCACGGTTCCGTGCGCAGTCACGACAAAAATTTGCGTGGCGCCAACCGTGCAGCTCACGATTCGGTCCGGCATGCTTTGGCTTTGGAGCTGCCTCTGCAGTTTGTGCATGCTGGTGATCAGACCAGAAGGGAAGAAGTCCCTGGTGTTTGTTTTGCCCAAAATATTGGTGAAAGTGAGCGGTAGGGACACAAACGAGGGAAAAAAAGTCTTGCCGAAGGCTTTGTCGTTGTTTCTGATCTCCTCCATCATGTCTCCGAAGGTCTTCTGTTCGTTCAAGAGACTGTCGTCCCTGTCCTTCTTGACCTTGAGAAGGAAGAGGGAGCGCGACATCTCGTCGTGGCTCGGCCAGCGGCGGCGGAGGTGGAAATAGCGGTAGGCTCGTTGACAATTGATGATGATTTCAAGGCTACGCCTGTACCTTTCGACTGCCAAGAACCGTCTAATATTAGTCTGCAGAAAAACTGTTCGCCGCCTTAGTTTCCGAAGGCGCTTATACTCCTGGGAGCGAAGCGACGAGTTAGGGTAAAGTAGCGCTGATGTAGTGGCGTAGATGCTTACCTTTTTCAGACGCTTCCAGTTACGGAATCGCTTTTGGATGACGTACGCCGAAAGCCCAAGCAGCTTGGCCTCGTCCTCCTCCGTCCAACCCCCCTTCGCCACTTGCGTGGCGAACTCCCTCTTGGCCACGTCAATGGTCAAGTTTGTGTCGAAGGCGTGCTGCTTCAATAGCACGTCCTTATAAATTCCGCCCAACAGCCCCTTCTTGGGCCCATCCTCCATGTCTCCGTCGGTGGTGTGAGACATGGTATCGCTCTTGTCGGACCTCGCCGCCTGGGCGATGCTGTCGGCCACCATTGCGCTAAGCACGCCAACCTTGGGTTTGGGCGGCTGGAGAGCCGCAGGAGCAGGTTTCGGGTTGTTGACGTCCGCCACCATGGCGCTAAGCAAGCCGCCCTTTGGTTTTGCTGCGACTGGGATTGGGTTTTGTGATGGGGGAGGCGCTTCAGGCTTGGGCTTTTCGTCGGCAACCATGGCGTTAAGCAAGCCAAAGTTGCCCAACCCCACCCCAAGGTCGTCCCCGGATTCTGTCGTGCCCGTTATCGTCGACGATTTCTCTAGCTCATCTTCCGCCGTGGTCAAATGCTGGTTGTACTGACTCGCCATAGCCCGCAGTGCCTCAGGGGTCATTCCACTACCTCGAGGTTGGGGGGCTATCGTGGTCGTGTTCGTGGTCGTGGGGGTGACTTGGGTCGTCGCATCAGCGCTCAACGCGCCGAGCAGACCCGATTTTCGAGTTTCCGGGGCAGGGGCAGGGACAGGGGTGGGGGCGGGGGCGGGGGCGGGGGTTTCGACTGCGGTGGGGGCTGGCAGAGGGGGAGGGGGGGCCGAGGGAGGGGGAGAAAGTTTTTTAGCCGGAATCGGCGCGGGAGCAGGAACAGGAGCATTAGAAGTGGTGGGCATCGGGGCAGAGGGAGGCGGCGGAAGAGAAGGCCTAGGGTTCACTATTGGTTGCTCAACATGAACCTTCTCGAGGTGACCATGAAAGTCCTTGCTTACGTTGGTGAGAGTGCCGTAGCTCATTTTTCTGCTCGCCGGATTCACCCCCCCTTCCGCCGCCTTACTCGGGTCCTCCAAGTGCTCGTGGTACTGGCTACTTATATTGGTGAGGGTGCCGTAGCTGATCTTTCTGTTCGGCCTCGCCACGGGCGCGTTGTGTAGGCTGGGCTCCGTGCTCGTCTCCGAGAGGATCGAGGCCGAGTCGCTCATCGTTAGGTTCGTGGTCAGCTGCGGGGGAGTAAAGTCCGAGCCGGACTCACTCAATTCAACCCTGATAGGGCCTGCAATTCCTTGACCTTCCGACCCAGCGTCGTCGCTGGGTTCTTGTAGGGTTGCCTGCGAAGGAGGCGCGGCGTTGGGAGGCGGCGGGACGTTTGACCCCATCCATACCCCACTAGCCCGCCGACCAGGGCTTCCGCCGCTCTTGGAGTCCCTTCTCATTGCTCCGAGCATTGTCTCTGTGTGCAGAAAGCGGCTAGTAAGGTTGTGAGGAATTCAGTGAGCGGACACGGAAGGTGGCCAGAGGTCACGCTTGGGTTATGGGTAGGATTTAGGTTCGCGTTCTAAAAGGTATTTCTTAGCAACAGATGTTCCTAAGGTTCTTTTGGGTTTGGGTGATAATTTTCCTACTTTGGCTTTTTTGAGTCCAGCTGATCGTTGGAACTTTAAATTTTTTCAAGTTGGTTCAAGAAGACACGAAGGTCAACGGAAGAGAAACTGCCTAGTTACAATGCCCGGGGATGTCATGGAGCAGCAGATCGAGGACCTGCGGGAGCGCATGCGTCTCCTCCAGCAGGACAGGAGAGCTAACGTGGACTTGTTAGGTGAGACTGGTCGGTCGAACTCTTTTGAAGTTTCGGGTGATAACGATGTCGAAAAGACATCGGCGTAAGTATCAATAGCGGGCTTGCTACGGGAGCAGCACATAGACACGACAACCGCGACGCTGTTGTACAGCGATGACCCCCCCCAACAACAACTAACCCCAACAACTCAACGCAGAGACCAACAAGACGACCAATGCTGATGAGACAAGGTACCTTCGCGAGGAGAACAAGGACCTGCGCATTCGCCTGTCGCAGCTGCAGCGAACGAACGATGACGCCCAGGGCGAGAACCAGGAGCTGGTCCACGCCCAGAGGGAGGTGCTGAGGATGCGGGCCGAGTATGACAGTTTGAAGTCCCTCTCGACCAAACACAGTAGCCAGCTGAATAAGCTAAAGGACGAGGTGAAGACGTGTACGCTGGAGTCCAAGCGCCCCAACCAGGAGGACAACCCGATGACGAGGCAGATCAGAATTTTGGAGAACCGGCTGGACAAGGCCATGATCAAGTACAACGAGGCTCAGTCCATCAAGACTACGTATGAGCAGATCGTGAAGCGCCTGAAGGAGGAGCGGGTGGGCTTCGACAACCAGCTGCAGGCCCTCGAGAGGACGCTCCAGGCGAAGCAGAGGGACTACGAGGAGCTCCTGTTCTTGTCTGGAGACGCCAACCACGCCCGTGAGGTGTCTCAGCAGGAGCTGCAGAAGGTCAAGGGAGCCTACGAAGAGGAGCGCCTTCGCCGAGAGACGGAGCTCCGAGAGAGGCACCAGGTCGTCCAGCTGAGGAAGACCATGTACGACAGGGCAATGAAGAGGGAGGCGAAGAGGCAGGAGATAATCGAGAAGAGCATAATGGAGGATGGCATAGATGGAGAGGGTGAGAGTGCACTCCGAGCAAGCATGAGCACCGGCGTGCTCGGAGGAACTGGGGGCAGCAGCAAGAGCGCCGACGAGTTTACCAAGGCGGCGAGCAACAATAAGATCGACATCTTCGAGAACGCGTTTAGAAAGATCAAGGAGGCCACAGGAGTGAGCGACGTCAACGAGGTCATCAAGAAGATCGAGGGACAGGAGGGCACTTCGGCGAACCTCATGTCGCTCACGAAGGAGAACCAGGCGAGGGTGGAGTCTCTGACCGAGAGTAGGGAGATCTTGAAGAAGAAGGTGGAGGAGATCAAGTACAGCTCTTCCGGCGGAGGTCACCGCAGGAAGATGGTGGATGACAAGGAGGAGTCCCTGTCAACTAGTATCAATGTTTTGGATAGGTGGAAGGGTAAATACGAGAGGTTCGCGACGACCCTCATTTCCGTCAAGGCCGGTATCAAGCACTTGCAGGACAAGATCGAGAACGCC
This sequence comes from Triparma verrucosa, assembly GCA_030267905.1. NCBI lineage: Eukaryota > Bolidophyceae > Parmales > Triparmaceae > Triparma > Triparma verrucosa. The sequence goes on from BRXX01000159.1 coordinate 49,413, forward strand.
CGCGAGGACGTCGGTGGCATGAAGAGCGAGCTCCAAGACGACACGATCGTCCATGTCCTCCGCGAGAGCGAAGACACGCTGCTCACGCTCTTCAACCGCGTCAAGGCCAACCAAGCGGAGGAGCACGCCATCACTGGAGGCACAGGGAAGGGGCCGGGCGCGCTTCACAAGCAGTCCAGTATTCACGGAATAAGTGCCATCGACGGATTGGACGAGGAAGAGCTGAGAGAAAACCGCCCATTCAACCAAAGAATCAACCTCCCCAACCCCAACGACGACGGAAACGAGCACGAGCACGAGGATAATTTGGGGGATCTGGACGAGGAGGAGTTGACGAGGGACAAGGTCAAGAAGGCGAGTTCGCAGATACTCGTCGCCCAGGACAGGCGGAACAAGAAGAGCAAGAAAAAATCGCGAGCCGGAGGGCAGTGAAGCATCAGTGGTTGTTGTTGTTGTTGTTTGCGGTGGTGGCGGTGGTGGAGGGGGTTGGAGGGAATGAAGGAAAGTTCGTTTCAACTCAAAAGGTTAGGTTATATTTTCTCCCCCGTTTCGTAGTTTTACGTCAAGTCAATCTCGTCCTCATCGTCCTCATCGTCTCCTACGTCGACGCCGTCCAGCTCCGCACCCAAATCCACCATTGCCTCTTCGAGCTCTTTGTCGTCGTCGTCGTCATCGTCGTCGGCAGCTGCGTCGGGTGCCGGTTTTTTTGGAGCAGGTGCAGGAGTAGGTTTTGGTTTTGACTTCGAGGACTTGATCCCTCCGACCTTCCCACCCGACGTTATCTCCATGACCAAATTCCTTACGAAGACGTCCATGTTGTTAACCTTTCTCTCCTTCTTGAGGGACTCGACCTTGTCGCTATCGAAGTCCTTGACGGCCCTAATCATGTCCTCCGCAATCCTGCACTCGTCCGTGGGGAGGTAGCTATCACTTTGAAGGTGCTTTTCCATGTAAGTCTTCTCCGCCGCAACAATATCCCCCAACGATATTTGAACAATCGAGGACGTGAAGTATGTCTTGTACAGGGTGCTCGTCGAGTCCGTGTCGTTCTCGTAGTACTCCGTCAGCGCCCCGAGGGCGTAGAGGGCCGAGGAGAGCTGCTTGCGTTCGACGAAGTGCTTTACGACGCTCCACAGCTGCTCTCCTACAAAGGCCCCAGTGCACAACTGCCCCAGGCCGTCCGACTCGCTCTTATTCGCCCTAAACGCGGCGAAAGTATTATTCGCGTCGGGGCAGAGTGACTCTACAGCCTGCTCGAAAGCGGCGGCAGCTGCGACAAGCGTGGCGGGGGTTGGAGTTAGAAATTGGTGGAGCGAAGTATGCGAGGAGTGCATATACAGCTCTCCTTTGTTCTCACCTCCAGGAAGTCCTCCGCGATCAAGCTCCTTCGCTGATTCCAGCAGCATCTCACCGCACCGGCTATTGTCGTTGGCGTACGTCCACGCCACACCTGAGTTCCTGTAGTCCTCAGAGGACGAGGAGTAGTCGTCCAGGTTGCTGTGGCACTTCGCCGCGAGTTTGTATTCCGACGCCGCGCTCGAGAAATGGCCGTTAGTCATCTGGCACGATGCGGCGCTCCTCCTCATCATCGCCTCCTTCTTAAAGTCGCAGGTTGATTTGTAGCAGTCCGCGGCCTTCTTGTAGTAGCCGTAGGCGGCCAGCGGGTCCGCGGAGGTGAAAAAGCCGGACTGCATGGCCTGCGCGAGAGAGGAGCGAAGCGACGAATTAGAATAACGTAGCGGTGATAGTGCAGCCAAGGGTTGTGACACAAATTCTCACCTTCTTGGCAGAGTCTCGGGCCTCCATAGCTTCCTTTTCTTTCTTCGCCTTCGCTTCAGCGCTCAAAAAGCACTTCGGGAGAGAGGAAGCAGAGCTGGTCTTCGCGGCGTGCTTGGAGTAATCGTACGAGCTCGACGTCTTGGCGGCAGGTCTGGTCGACGACGACGAGGGCTTCGCTTTAGGCTTGGACGAAGTTGAGAAGAGCTCATTCTTCGCGCCTGTTATATTGCTTCTATACGACATGCTAGGTCACCTGGAGAAAACTGAAAAACGGAGAAAAGTAGGAATTCTATGGTGGGGGCGAAACAGGTTAGAAAATTGAAAAAAAGGGAGGTGCTCGAAATCCACCCCGAAGAGAATCACAGAAGAGTGTGACAAATCTTGTTTCGAGCTGTTTTTAATACAAATATAATTTAACATAGGTCAATAAATACAACGATATTTGCGCTACGAACCTTAAAAATGCTCGCAACTGCTTTTTGATGTGATTTTTGAGCTGAAGTCTTTTTTGGCCTGGGAAAGCAGAAAAATTCCAAATTACTTTGATGCCTCGTGGTGAAGCATTCAAGAAGGTAGGGCTTATAATAGAGATCATAACGACCTAGGAAACTTAAAGAGTACGACGAAACTGTCGTAGAACTTCCCAACCAGCTCCAAAAGACATCGGCGGGTGCTTCCCTCTTTTTTCCTCTTGGAGGCATCCAATGGGTCTGAATCGCTCCTCGATTAGCGCTCTAACCCTGCGCACTCATCCGCCACACTCATCCCATCCCTCCAGGTCCTGAGGTTATCGCCTCAGCTCGCAGATTTGGTTGGGTCTCAGACATCAAGTCGGCCACAAGGTGAGAGGGAAGGCGGAGCGAAAAGCTCTCCCCACCCTTCCCCCTTCATCCTGCGCTTCCCCAAATGGGCCAAGAACCTCAGCGACTCCGCCAAGGACCTTCTCATGCACTTGCTGGACTCCATAAATCTCACTGTTGAACGCCCTCGCTCCCTTTTCGTTCGCAGCCGTGAAGAAAGTTTGGGCATACATTAAAGAAAACAACCTCCAATCCTGCCCCACTGGTGACAAACGGTACATAATGTCAGACTACAAATTTCAACAGACCTTCGGAGAATCAAGGATCCACATGATGCAATTAGGGAAGCTCATGAAGCCTCACTTCGGTGACCCTGTCGATTGAGGTTCAAATTCAAGCGCAGGGGGAAAAATAATGTTTAAGCGAAGAAAGTAACGAAATCAAATCCATTTTTATCATGAACAAAAAAAGATTTAATAGTTGTAGGGGTGGAGTTCGTAAGCGTGGTAGTGGTATGGGGGCGGATGGTGTGGGTGCGGGTAGTGGTATGGGGGTGGATGGTGCGGGTGCGGGTGTGGGTGTGGGTGCGGTTGCGTGTGGTGGTGGTGGCCATGCGCATGTGGGTGAGGTCGTGGGTGTTCTAGAGGAGGCGGAGACGAGATGTCCCCACCGCCGCTACTACCGCCAGCGGCAATCCGCGGGTAGCTGTAAGCCGACGGGGCGTACGCGCTAGGCGAGTACCGACGAGGCTCGTAATGATGCTCGTAGTCATATCTAGGCTGAGCACCCTGTAATGCCGGTAAAACGACATGTTCTCTACCCCCTCCCTCTCCTTCCTCTCCCTCCATCTCCATCTCCTCTCTCCTGAACGAGCTCTTGACAACATATGTCAAAGCCATGTCGCCAGAAGAGCAAAACTCGTACATCATATCGCCGGGGTAGGGGGGAATGGAAAGGGATCCGCCCCCTCCGTGGAAGTAAGTCTGAGAATCGTAGACAACCGATTTCGAGCAAACGACCTTTTTTGTTCGAAGGCTGCCTGCGGACATAGACAGCTGGCCGCGGCCGCTGACTTGCTTCAATGCGATCGTCTCATTTGGCCGCAGGGAAATCGTGTGTGGTTTCTTAGAATTCATGCTCACAGTGGTCGACTTCTGAAACGTGTAAGTTGCTGGCTGAAGTTGTTGCAGAGGTTGCTGCTGTTCTTGCAGCGGCTGCTGCTGCCGCTGTTCCTGCTGCTGCTGAACCACATTCTGTTTTGCCGGCGAATTTGGATCGTAGCCGGACTGCAAGGTGCTCTCGCTCTCTAATTCTAATTCGTCTTCATGCTCTTCCTGGGCAACTACTTGAATGGCCTCTAATTTCTTCAGCCTGGGGCTTTTGGGCTTTGGCTTCAACTTCATCGGCTTGGGTGTGACGACGGGTTTGACGATGGGTACATCTAGTCCGCGGGGACTTTTCTTCTTCGTGGGCGACTTCCGATGCTTTTGTGCAAGGGGGCTGGGGTGGAGCTTCTTTGGGTCAAGGCTCGGGCTTTTCTTTGCGGAAGTCGGCGGAGACACTTCGAGCCGGGGTGAGACTTCCTTCACAGATGGTAGAGTACTGATTCGTGTTGGGATTTCTGGCTCATTTTCTTCAGGAGGGCTTGGAGGAGGGCTTGGCGGTGGACTCGGTGTTGGTTGACGGCGGCCACGTTCTTTGAGAAGGTCAGAAGGCGGCACCTTCACAGATTGGGCTACGGTTTCATCTTCCACCCCGCCATTTTTGCTGCTACTAGGATCAATGAGGGGTCCGCTCATATCCACTCTCTTAGTAGTAACGTGAACCTGTTGAGGCTCCTCAACTTCCTGTTCCTGCTCCTCTTCATGCGCTTTTGCTTCTTCTTCTTCTTCTTCCTCCTCTCCCCCCTCCTCTCTCTCTCTCTCTCTCTCTCTCTCTCCCCCCTGTTCCAAACCACCTTGTGTCAACTCATCATCATCATCATCGTCATCGTCATCATCATCGTCATTGTCATTGTCAGCCTCTCCGTCGACTGGCTTGGTCACTGCTACCTCGTCGCCAAAGCTCTGATTTGTCATCATTTTTCTCCTCAAACTTTCCCTTCGAGTTGGTTGCCCTATACCTTTGCTCTTCATATTCTTCTTCGTCTGGCTTATTTGCGCAGGGAGAAGCTTCCCCGCAGGAGGGTGGAAGGGAGCGACGGGGACCCTTTCAGGGGTAGGATGGCTTCTTGGCTTCTTGGGTAAAGCAGGCGGCGACGCCACAGCGGAGTCTTCAGTCTTTGAGGGCTTGCGGAAAGGAGGAAACATCTCAGCGTATATTCCAAAGAACTTCGCCTCTTCCTTCAAACTCGCTATTCCCACCTTCCCGATCTCCGACAGTAATGCGTCCTCATCGATTCCCTCTTTGCCCTCAAGCTCATACCATTCAATGATGAACTTAAACAAATCTCCTCGCTCCCTTTCCAGGTTCAATTTGGTGGAGCGGAGAAGAGCAGTCTTCGAAGGCGCAAAGATTCTAGCCAGGAGGCCGTCAGGAACCTTCAGAAATACCTGCGGACGGACACAGTAAGGAAACTCCCCAACCCGAATGTGTAAACTGCTCCCAGAGGAGCTTGCCTCGCTCGTCGGCGACGACCTCCCCGTAGATACCATGTCCTCGCTTGGCATGTCATCACCAGATGGCGGGACATCATCGAAGCCGTCCTCCTCATCCATCGAAGGTGGCTGTGTTTTTGCGTCTTGCTCGAGCTGCTCAACAGGCGGTGTTTCAGTTTTTGTCAGAACCTCTTCTGGGAACGGAGATTTTGTTTGCGGTGGGACTGACATGCTGTCGACGTATAATCGAGTTGTTGTTAAAGGGAGTCTTTTTCCCAGCCCCAAACGTTGGTTTTTTATCTTGACAGCCCTCTTTCCCAGCTAGCTGTCGCCGGCCAAGAGAGGGCTTCACACCCGAACTCTCTCCATTTCTCCTTGTCCTCTTGCCCCGACAAAGAATAAATTGAAGCTACGCCTTCTCTAACATCTGTAGAAAGCTTGTGTGGGCTTGTCTTTGACCCCACCCGCTCCTCTTCCTCAACATAGGCTATCCACTGCAAATTTCCTCCTGCCTCTGCTACTAGTCCCAAACCCCTTCTCCCCTCCACTTACGCTTTCCGCCTCCTCCCTACCAACCACCCTCCCCACCCGCTACCTATACCCTCAACCCAGGATGCCTCAACATCCTAGCAATTTCTTCCACTTTCTCCTCGTCCTCCTCCACGTTGCAACAACTGCTCATGGCTCCGCAACATATCCACATCATGAATGGAATTTTAAGAACTGCGTGACAGGAAATGTCGTACCGGACTTAGGATCTTTACGTGAGACTGGAGCCACCCCCCATGGGGACGGCGGGCGCGGGAATCCTGTTTGTGGAACGAGCGGAGCCAGGTTAGTCTAAATCGACGCCATTTATACTCCATGTATACTACTAACTCGCCGCTCGCCTTGCTAGGTTTGATGGCGTTGACGACTTCTACGACTTTGGGTCAGAGGATTGGAATTGGGGCGGCACCGTTTCCTTTGCGATGTATGTTAAGTACGACAGATTCTTCACAGGAAACGGAGTGATATTCGACTTTGGCACCGTGTCCGACAACAGCAACACGGACAGCGTGTTGGCATACAATATTGCCGCAAACGAAATCACGGACAATTCTAGAATCGCCTTTCAGATTAACCACGGAGCTGACGACGGACCGTTCAGGTACACTTCAGAAGGCAACTTCGAAGAGTTGACTTGGACGCACGTCGTCCTCACGGTCTCAGGAAGCACCATGAAGGCCTACAAGAACGGCGCCCTCGTCGATACCAACACAGAAGGATGGGAGCCGCGAATGGCCAACCGCAACCAGTGCGCCATCGGCACTTACAACGGGGGTTCAAACCCGGATATGTTCTTCGACGGCACCATCGCGTACGTGCAGATGTGGTTTGACGTGGAACTCTCCCAATCAGATGTCACTGAACTCTACGAGCCCCACAACATCGTTCACCACTTTTGGGACTTCCGCGGCTGTTTTACCGGATCGCCTGCGATCGACTCCATGACGGGCGACCTGGCCGCCATGCCCGTGAACGGCGCCACATGCTCAAGCGAGGGCATGGTCTTTGACGGATACGATGACTACGTCGATCTTGATCACTGGGGTTGGGGCGGAGCAGTTTCAATCGAGATCTTCTTCAAGTTCGATTCCTTCCAGACGTGGAGCACTCTATTTCAACTCGGCAATGCAGCCAATTACGATGACAGCTTAATGCTCCATGCGCAAGGAGACGACCCAAGTTTGCTTGCTTTCCTCGTGTATGAGGGTGACCAGTATGACGGTATGTGGGGCGGCGGCCACACTGCAGGAATACAACCTTTTGAATTGAACACCTGGACGCACATGGTCATGACTGTTGACGGCGACACTGGGGATGAAAAGCTATACCGAAACGGAGAGCTGGAGGGATCCAAATCCGGGGGCTACGTCCCTCCGTACAACAATCGCAATGCTCCATCCCTGGGCATGGGGTATGGATACTTTCACGGTACGATAGGTTTCTTTAAAGTTTCTCACGTGGAACTCTCAGCCACTGCCATCAGAGCGCAGTATTACTGTCCAAGTGGGTACTACGGCAACCTGCCCTCTGGTTGTACCGTGTGCCCTACTGGCAAGTATTCAGGTTACCCGTCAACCATTTCGTGCTACTCGTGCGAAGCCGGCAAGAGCACTACGACCGGCACTTCAGCTGCAGATCACGACTCGCCCATGGACTGCACAGACTGTGCGGCAGGAGAATATAGCGAAGCTGGCTCCCATTGCACCGTTTGCCCACCTGGAACGTACAGCGGTTCCACCGGTTCGTCTTCTTGCGACATCTGCCCGTCAGGAAGATATCTCTCTGACCAGGCCACATCTTCTGACCTTCACAACTCCATTTCTTCTTGTCGGGAATGTTCCGCCGGCAAGAAACTGTCTGACAATGCGTTGGACGCTTCAGAGCACGACCACCCGGATGACTGCGAAACTTGCAACCCGGGCTTCTTCGCAGGTGCCGGGGCGCCATCTTGCACCGAATGCGAAGCCGGAAAGTCGTCGCCAGCCGGAGCGAGCGCATGTTCCACTTGCCCCTCTGGCTATGTCTGCGGCGAGACGAACGAGCCATGTCCGACTGGAAAGTATAGCAATGGTGACACTGATGGCTGTGAAAGCTGCGAGGCGGGCTACAGCTGCCCTGGAGGAACTGATAGAAGCCAGTGTTTTCCGGGGTCATACCAACCCGACTCGTCTCAAAGCACGTGTCTTTCATGCGAAGCCGGAAAGTACCAGGAGAATCCTGGCCAAGACACATGCGTCAACTGCCCCGTTGGGCATTTCTGCCCCGAGAGGACTGTGAACCCCATCGCGTGCGGCAATGTGGCCCTCTTCTGCCCCGCCAACTCGGATCAAGTCAGCTCTGTCGACGAAGGCCATTACACGACTCCTCCTACTGTAGAGAGAGAATTGACTCGCGATAGCCAAACCCAATGCGAGGTCGGCTACGCTTGCGTGGGAGGAAAAAGACTCCGCTGTGATGGGAATGGCGAGTACTCAGACGAGGTCGGGCTAAAGGCTTGTAAGATAGCCCCAGCTGGGAAGAAGCCGACGTCAGATCACAGAAGTGTCGTGAACTGCGACGCGGGATCGTACTCAGTTGGAAATGCCAATGATTGTCTTCTCTGTGAAAGTGGAAAAACGAGCAACGCCGGCGCACCTGGCTGCTCAACTTGCACGACCTGTGCAGTGGGAAAGAGAAAGGTCGCGGACTGCTCGCCTGGCGAAGAAACTGTGTGCGAAGATTGCACCGCCGGCAAGGCGTCCATGGGAGGTGACGCGACATCGTGCACTGAGTGTAGCAGTGGCGGACTGTACTCTGACGAGGACAACGCCAGTTTCTGCAAGACTGCTCCAGCCGGAAAGAAGCCGACGGACGACCGCCAGGGCGTTGAAGTATGCCCTGCTGGAACGTTCTCGACAGGAGCTGTCGATGCTTGCAACGCTTGTGGGCCAGGTGAAACCAGCGACGCCGGTGCCGCTGGTTGCAGAACCTGCGCGACGTGTGGCCTCGGAAAGTACCAGATCGCCGAGTGCACATCCGAGGTCGAGACGCAATGCGGCGACTGCGTCGCTGGCAAGGCGTCCATGGGCGGAGCAGTGAGCGAGTGTACTCGCTGCGACAAACCTGGAGAGTACTCGGAGGCCAAGGCTAGCGTCTGCAAGACTGCCCCAGCTGGTTACAAACCCACGATTTCTGACGACGGTTTGAAGACAGGGATCGAGATGTGCCCGAAAAATACCTTCAGCATCGGGGCCGCTGACGAGTGTACAAACTGCGCCGACGGAGGACACAGTAATCCAGGAGATAGCGCCTGCGAACAGTGCTTGACGGGAAAGTACTTCGACGAACCCAGCAACAAGTGCGAGGAATGCCCTGCCAACACTCATTCTAGCTCTGGCGCGACTACCCGCGAAAATTGCGAAAAATGCGACACAAAAGCAGGAGAATACTCGTACGAGGGCGCTGGGTACTGCTCGAGGTGCCCTCAGTACGAGGTCTTTAGCAACCAGACCAACGCGTGCGAGTGCATAGATACTTTCACCAGAGGTAAAGAGGGAGCCTGCACCTGCAAGGCTGGTCACACGCTCATGGGCACAACCTGCCAGCCTTGCGAGAAGGCGAAGTGGAAGGCTGAGGAAGGCATCGTCAGCTGTAATTTGTGTTCTGACATGATACAAGACTCAACCACTGAAGAGCTCGGCTCCATTACCAACAGTAGCTGCATGTGTCCTCCGGGGAAATACAACAACATGAACGGAAAATGCGAAAAAGTGATGGAAGGGATCGATGAATCAATCCCGGGTATGACCCTCGCTTCAATGAAGGTGCAGCCTGAGCACTGGCGAACAAGCTCCGTGTCGACCGATATTCGCGAGTGCCCCGTGCCCGAGGCCTGTGTAGGGGGAAATAGGTCCGATGACAACGGTCTATGCCGTAAAGGTCACAGTGGCCCGTATTGCAACTTGTGCAAGAAAGATTTTGCCAAGGACCCCTTCTTAATCTGTAAGGAGTGCGATGTCGACGCAACAAGCGTCGCGTTGAGTATCTTGCTATTAATCATCGGCATCTTGGCCGTTGCTGCCCTCTACTGCGTCTTGAAGAAGAAGTTAAAGGACAACGCAATCTTGTGGAAGCGTTTAAAGAACGGAGCGAAAATATTGTTAGTGGGGTTTCAAATCACGGCGAGCCTGCCAGCTGTCGTGCCAGCCCTACCCCTCCCTGAAAATTTCAAGGAGGCCGTGAGGACGTTCCAATTTCTGAACGCCGATTTGTTCCAGTTCCTTTCTGCCGGTTGCTGGTCCGGAGAATTCAATTTTTACCACCGTGCATTGGCGGTGACTCTCCCGGTCTTATTCGTTTGCGGATTACTCGTGCTGCTGGGGAAGAGGAGTGCAACTAACCACTCTTATTTCTTCAACGTATCCATTGCCATAAGTTATCTCACGCTACCGGCGATCACTACCACCATTTTCGGGGTGTTTTCCTGCGATGAATTGGACGACGATCGCAATCTCCTGAGGACTGACTATTCCATCAGCTGCGATGACGAGATGAGGAACTTTTGGCTGTTTTACGGGGTCGTCATGGTGTTGACCTTCCCGGTGGGAGTCTCTGCGGTGTACTTTAGATTGCTGTACATGAATAGAGAGAAGATCAGGCAAACAGAGGAAGTGAGGGAGTTGGACGAAGAGCTGATGAATATCGCGTTCTTGTTCGATCCATACAAGCCTGAGTACTGGTACTTTGAGGTGGTGGAGACGATGAGAAGACTGCTCATGACCGGGGCGTTGAGTTCGGTGCGGCCGGGAAGCTTCACGCAGTTGTCGTGCGGCCTAAGTCTCTCGATCTTTTTTACGGTGCTCCTCGCCACGCTCATGCCTTACAGCGAGAGCCGCGACAACTGGATCGCCATCTTGTCTTCGGCTCTGCTCATCTTGGTGTTCTTGGCCTCCTCGTTCATGAAGTACAACCAAAACATCCAGGACGACAGCTACGACGCTAACGGAATGGACGTCTTACTCATGATCGCCTACCTGTCCGTTTTGGTGCTGTTCTTCTGGTGGGCCTTCTTTACAAAGGACGATCTGAAACCCAGCGCGACGGCGTTGGCGAAGAACACACTGAAGGGTAGTTTCGGCAGTAAGAACAGTGGTATGGGCTCCCGAGGCGCGAGCCAAGAGTCTCTTGGGGAAGAGGAGAGGAGTTCCAAGGGCTGGCTTGGGCCAATTGGACGGATCGGCAGCTACTTGAAGGAGAGGGAGAGGGCGTCGTACGAGAAAAAGTACATTAAGAAGCCCAAGGCGGATCTGAAAGTTAGAGCAGAATCCGTAGGCACGCCTCCACCGCCGAGGAGGGACGAGAACGGAGTCGAAATGAGGGTCGTAGGAGGGGGTTGGGACGGATCGCTGTTGAGCGTGCAGGCAAATCCTCTGCAGGGGGGTGCCAAAGAGGTGACGACGGTGAAGGTGAAGGTGAAGCCCCACATTGCGGGGGCGGAGAGCTTCAAGAAGGAGTCGCAAGCGAGGATGGCAAGGGGCGGAAGCAAGGGCGGAAGCAAGGGCGGAAGCAAGGGCGGAGGGGAGAATTTAGGGGTATAGGAGGAGGGGCTAATTACATAACATTGGTTGATTTATTTCAAAACGTCAGTAAAGTTTAAATATGATTAGCAACAATATCAATATGGCAAAAGTCTTGATGATGATCCCCCTGTTGCCCTTCGTTCTGCTGTAGAGCTTCTGGATCTCAGCGCCACCGGAATCTATCTCCAAACTCGCGTAAGCAGTATCGTCCTCTATTTTCGTTATGGTCTCGCCCTGGCTCATGATCAGGTTGGATAGGGAAGAGAACATAGTGGTGAGCTCGCTGAGAGTTTTCTCCACCTTGTGGGCCTCGTCCATTCGACTGTACTTGGGCTTTTCTTCGAGTTGTTGCTGTTGCTGTTGCTCTTGCAGCAGCATGTCGTCTTGCTGCTGGTTTCCTCCCCGGCGTCTCAAGCTGTTGTCTTCTGTGTTGTTCTGGCCGTACACGGAGGACGCGTAGCCGAATTGGTATTGTTGTGGTTGTGGTTGTATTTGTTGTCGTGGCGGTGGTGGTTGGTATTGTTGTTGGGTAAATGGTTGTCGTAGTGGCTGCTGCTGCTGCTGCTGTGGCGGCGGAGGCTGATAGTGCTGCTTTTGCACAGCAGGCCTCGGCGGGGGATTCGCAAACAGAGGCGACTGCATCACTCGGCTATTTCCTCCGCTATTCGGAGCGGACCCCCCGAATCCTCCACCTTCCTTTTCGTCCCCCCCGCTGTACAAATGTTTCCTCCTCTCAGCTTGGGCTTTCAGGGCGGCCTCCCTCCTCTTCACCGCCAAGGTGAACCTAACTCCAATCGGAACCTTTGCAACGTCTCCGTCAACTATCTTGGAAGTGTGGAGGAGACTGACGTTGTCGGCAGCCGTCACGCGCTCCTTCGAGGTAACTTCCCGGCGGATTTCATCCACAATTATCTTGTAGTGGTGCAGCTCCATACCGGTCTCACCGGAGTTCATTGGGAGACAGATGTCCTTGCAGATGGCGTTTAGCTGGTTGAGCAACTGCGTGTAGGTGCCGAGCAATGTCGCCAAATCGTTGCTTCCACCCGTTTGCACCTGAGCCTTGTGAGCAACGGTCTACGCGGCGGGGTTTTGGGGGTTGGGGGATTTGTGAGATGCGAGAACAAGTTTCACAAAGTACAGGGCCTCTCACCTTCTCCAGATCCGTCACAGTAGCCGACATTGTCACTAAAATTCGGCTGAGGTGCTGCAGCAGGGCTGCATTCCTGACGTGCAAGGGGGACACGGGAGGTAGCGGCGGAGGCGACTGGACGTCGGGAAGGCGCGCACAGAGCGAGGTCAATTCTTTGAGGCGGGACGAGCAGAGGGCCATGCTTCGACAACTTGTCGTCTAAAAATTGGAAATAAATGGGTTAGAGTTAGCTCTACGCCCTTTGCGTTTGTAGGAGAGTCGTCAGCAGCGGTGTGGCCAGCTGGTATATAATTAAGAGCGAGCAGCTGAAATTGGTAGCCAAGTGGAAACGATAAGACTCCCACCTCAGCTCCCCCTCCTTATGCAGGGAACTAACTCCTGGGGAAAGACACTTTTGGCGCTCTAGAGAGAAAACAAAAAACAACAAAGCTGTGAACCATTACATTCCAAACATACAAAATACATGTTAATCTTTCACGACCTTGACCTTCCTCAGCTTTCTGAAGCCTCCACCTATCTCCACTTCTAGATACTCCACAACCTTCTCAACCAGTCCCGCGTCCGTCTGCCTTCTCTCCTCGTGCAGCTTGTACCGTTCTTTGCCGCCCGATTCCGTCTTCGACGTCGCGAAGAAGCTGATAATTTTTTTCCTGTCCGGGGACGCGAGGATGTTGCTCCTTTCCAATATCGTCTTACACTCGCTCGTCATGACCTCCTCCATCTCAGCGACCTCCTGCTGCTGAGCCTGCCGGGCCTGCATCAGCTGGGCGTTCTGCATGGCCGCAAGGCGCAGGCCGAACTCGTCGACGGGGGCGGCCTTCTTCTGCTGCTGCTGCGGGGACAGCTCTATGGGCGGATCGGGTAATATCGAGCTCGTGATGGGCGACTTGACGCTGTCGTTGTAGCCCTTGCCGGTCGCAACGTTCGCGACTGGATCCGCGGGGTTCATCGCCTGCCCGGCAGAGGGGTCGACGGACGGTCCAGGGGGCAACCGGATCTTTTTTGGAGGCGGCGAGGACACGCCGAAACCGCGACCCTGCGTCTCCACTGTCCCCGTGAGCTTCTGCTGCACCTCGGCGGTGTCCATCATCTTCATGCCCTTCCTCTTCTTTCCCCTCTGCAGCAAACCCACCGACAGGTTAGACGTCGTGTTTGCCGAGACGGTCTGCTTCCTTATGTTACTTATTTGCTTGGCGGGGTTGACCTTTTTGGGGTTGAGCCGGCTCACGTTGGAGGCCAACTTGGACTTGGAAGCGGTCTTGGCCGGAGGCTTCTTGTTGTCGGTTTGGCTGATGCCCTTCAATATGTTGTCCTCATCAAGGGCATTGCCCCGGGGTTCGAACTGCGACGAGCGAAGCGAGGAGAAGCAAGGGAGCGAAGCGAAGCGATGAGAATGAGTCAGATAATGCAGCTAGCGAGGACACGACACCCTCGTCTCGTTGCCGTCGATTTAGCTTCGTCCTCCCATGTTCTCACCTTCTTCGACACGGTCACTTTGCCCATGAGGGGCTTGTAGTAAAGCCAGGCGGAGTCGGTGGAGGTGTAAGGGGAGAGGACGACCGACTCATTCGCAGTCTTGGGAGGTTCGTAGGGAGGCGGGTTGGCGAGGGGCCAAGTCGTCGCGGGCAGCGTCGGGCTGTCCAAAAGGAGGGGGAGGATCAAATTACAATCCAGGATCGTAGTGGGGTGAAGGTTTGACATCGTCTCGTTGAGCATGCTGAGCCACGGGTGCGAGTCTTCAGCGGGAGGGGGCGTGAGGTTCGATAGAATTGTGCTGGCAGGGGACGCAGCCCACGCGAGGGTTGCGTTGCGTTGCGGAGGAGGGGGACGGAGTTGCCGCACGAAGCGATGCAGAGAGGATTCTCTATTGTTGCTCATTGTGTACCCTAACCTTGCGTGAGGACTCTATATTATTGCTACAGGGTTAGTACCCTAACAGGGGAGGCGGAGACGGACGGGGGAGGGAGATACAATACAATACAATACGTTATTCGACCTCAGTTTCAGGATGTTTCAGCCATCCCAGGCGTGTTCCATCTTCATCATTTGACAACCTTACACGAAGGTACAGAAGCGCCGAGTATTAACACCGATTGCCAGCATTGAGTGTAAACCTGAAATGATTACTTTCATAGCTAACACTCACCCGTGCTTTCACAAAACCGGCAGCCAAAGACCGCTCCGTTTCCACAGAAATAATGTCCGTCAAATCCTCAACGCTGGCGATCGGTGCCGCCACTCTGACCGCGCTTGCGGCGGGTGCTTACTTGTATTCTTCCTCTTCTTCTTCCTCCTCCTCCTCCGCCGCCGACGAGCCCATTTCCGAGGAAGACCTCATGCCCGCAGACGAGTGTGCGAAGCTCTTCGTCATGATGATCCAGAAGATGAAGCTCCAGCTCAACAAGCTCGGGCAGATGATCCAGCAGATACAGGCCAGCGGGCAGCAGATCCCCCAGGAGCAGCTTCAGGCCTGGCTCCTGAGCGAGTACGAGAAGGGCGTGTTGAGCACGCAGAAGGAAATTATGGACTCTGAGGACGTCGATGAGGAGGATTGGCAGGCCAGCACCATGTACCACTTGAAAATTGGCACTAGCTCGGCGTTGACGGATGCCGTCAAGGAGTTCAAGCTCATGTACCGCCAGATTGGAGGTGAGGAGGAAAAGAGACCCTCGTGGTAATTATTACATTATTGTTGATCGGGATTAAATTTTAACAATTACGCACGCACGCAGGCTCCCCTCCTGTCGAGGGCAACCTCCCCTACTGGTCGGTCGATGAGTTCATCAAGGTCCTCGAGGTGTACATGAGGAGCATGACGACATGCATGACGCAGATCGTCCAGACCGTTAGAAGGGAGAGGTGAGAATGTTAACAACCAACGAGAGAAGGCGAGGAGCAGCGTGCGCAGCGAGCTATAAGATTGGGTCACTTCGCTCCTCCTTTTCGTAACCGATCTCAGTCAATCTCTAACCAAAACCGCAGTGGCAACGTCGACGGAAAGCTCGAGGACAAGCAGCTGATGGAGATCAGAGGAGCGTTCCAGGCCAGCGCCGACAAGTTCAGCAACAAGGTGCTGCAGGAGGGCTACGGAATCGACCAGGACACGTTCGCGAGCGTCATGCAGAAATTCCAATCAGAGAAGAGGGTCAATGACTGTCTTCAGGCGCTTGCGGAGGAGCAGAACAAGGCCTTCAAGGACTTGGGAGTCGCGTGAGCGAGGCGCATCAATTTAAAAGTAAAAATTAACAAACCGTGTGCGAATAAAAAATACCATCTCGTTCAGCCTATAAATTATTTTTTTAGAGGTGGAACTTCCTCCTCGATGTGTCCTGCTCCTTCCTCTTGTGGAACCACTCGTACTCTCCGAATTTGGTATCGAAACCGCCCGACAGCATCCACCTCATCCTGAGGGAGAACCTCGGGCCGAGCTCCTGGAGCTTCGCCCTAGTCCTGTTCTTCTCCTTGTCCGCCTTTGTGGTCCCGGGCTTGAACACGTAACGGTGGTGCCTGACGAAGACGTAGTCACGCTGGTTGTGGAAGGTTACGACCTGGCGGCCCTTGAACTCTGGGCTGTGGGGGAACAGGCTCCCGAAGAAGCGCCCCGCGCGGTGGCCGAGGCGGGTGGTGAAGTTGTTGAGGATGAGCTCGGGAATGTGGCCTGTGGCCGCTCCGTGGTTCGCGATCTTCTTCGGGAGGACAATGTTGTTGATTTTGAAGAAAGCAGTGGGACCGGGGAGGACGTGTTTATCCGTGGGAATGTGGCGCGGTCCGCTGTCTTCCTCAGCCTCTTCAGTAAGCTTCTCTTCTTCATCATTGTCAGCATGGTCGTCAAAATCTTCGTCCTCATCTTCCTCTTCCTCTTCTCCTGCCTCGTTGCCATTTCCTTCTCCCCCGTCGCCTTCCCCCTCAATCCCCTCCATCTCATCCATCTCCCCATCCTCGTCCTCATCCTCATCCTCCGGCCAGTCCTCCTCAGCGTCCGCCTGCCCGTCGCCCTTCCATATGCCAGAACTCCTACTCGGCACGCCCAAATGACTAACCACCACCCCGTTGCAAACCTTGGCCTTCTCGCTGAGGACCATCAAGTGAGAGAACTCCTTATTCCTCGCGTACTCGGTGATGTCCTGCTGCGTGTTAGACGAAAATTGGCATGCGGGGG
>BRXX01000159.1:70349-93554 GCA_030267905.1 Triparma verrucosa
GGGGGGAGGAGACTTCCTCCAAAAACTCGGTGGGAGAGATGTTGAAGATTCGCTCCGCCTCGGCGGCGACGGTTAGACCGTGGTCCCAGTTGCCGTTGCCGACGTGGGTCAATGTGTTGTAGGGCTTTGAGAGGACGGCTATGTTGGCGCTTTTGTACAGGACTTTCATGGTGTGGGAGGAGGAGGAGGTGGTGCGCTGGGCGGTGGGGGGAGTGTAGATTACATTGGACGAGGGGCCTGTAGGGGGAGGGGGGGAGCCGAGTTTTTCCAGCAAAGTTAGAATCGTAGCGCAATTGAAGTGCAATTAAATACTCTGTTAACGAAAATTTTGCACCCCCTCACCTATTTTTGAAGTTTTCGTAAGCAAGCCGTCATCAGTTTGGAAGCAGTTCGACTTGATCAGAGATTGCAGCTGAGAACGGCTAACCGAAGGGAGGAGAGACTCGAGGTGCTTGTCGATCCTGATGTTCTCGGAGGGAGGAGGAACGGGGATAGAATGGTCGAGGGACGGAGAAGGGTCGGAGGAGGAGGAGGAGGAGGAGGTCTGGGTTGAGCCGGGAGAGGTGCCTGCGAGCTCCTGCTTTTTGGAGCGTTTGAGGATAGAACGGGGGGATTTGCCGTGTTGTTTACGGCCGTCTGTGGGTTATGGGTTGGGTTGGGCGTGGTTAGCGGGCGTGGTTAGCTGTGTCGGCTGGACTGTACAACAACTGGAGCAATGCTGAATGTCTCACCTCTTGGCTTGGTTTTATCTACAGGAATATCTCCACCGGCACTGAGCTCGGCACTGAGCTCTTCTTCAAGGAGATCATAGTCTATATTGGTCGGCTTGGGTGGCTTCGCCTCAAGGAAAGTTGTGCCACAAGTTGTGGAAGGAACCCTAACAGGCCTAACAGGAGAGGAGAGGAAAGATGAGGTCGGGTTCGGGGCAGTGAAACCCGACCTCGTCATTTTGTGGCCAGGAAAAAAGAATGATCGAGACAGTGGAAGCGAAAGCAATACGAGTACGAGGATTAGTGATTTCATGGTTGTCGGAGGAACCCTGACAGTTGATTGGATTCACTTAAAATGTTTTTATTGAAGAAAGTTGTTCCAGACTTTTCATTTTGATGGGAGGTGAAGTTGGAAACTGATCTTGGAAACTAATCTCCGTTCATACATTACTTCTTCTGAACATGTCCAACAGAATCAAGCGATCATCGACGTATGTACCGTACAGCTCCTCAAAAGGCTCCTCAAAAGGCTCCTCTCTAGGATCAAATTCTAATCTGCCACCGCTTCCTCTTCCTCCATCTCAAGAATCAGTCTCTGAGTCTCTCTCATCAGGCAGCTTGATCCCGTCAACTCGACCATCGACAGTCTTCAGCTCCTACTCTGCCAGCACTAACTCAACCTCTTCCCTAATAATATCTACCACAACCACAACCTCAACTCTTCAACTAACGTCCACCCACCTGAACTCCCTCCGCTATGTCGGCCAATTCTCCAACTCCTTCCTAATCTGCACCGCAAAAATAAACGGTTCAACCCGCCTAATCTACCTCGACCAACACGCCATCTGCGAGCGCAAGCTCCTCAACGCCTACACCCTCACCCAACCACCCATAACCTCTTACCCCACAGTCTACATAAACGATTACAGCTTCTCCATCCAAATATCCTCCTCAATCCATTCAAAAATTTCCTTCCCCCTCCTAAACTCCACCCTCTCCTTACGCTTCCACTCCAAAACGACCGTCCTAAAAAGCACCGAAATAATAATCTACGTATCCTCTCACCCTCTCCTCCGTCCTCCTTTAACCCCTTCCCTCTTGCAACGTTTTCTCCTCTCCCCTTCCTCCCTTCTCTTATACAATCTCCGTTCAAATTCATGCCGCGATTCATTAATGATGTCTTCCCCCGTTGATTATGATACAGGTAGGAGGATTGTTGAAGGGATTAAAGGGGAGAAAATGTGGTATTGTTGTGCTCATGGTAGGCCGACATGTTTTCCGGGGGAGGTTGTGGAGTGAGATAAGAATAGGGGGTTGGAAGGGGGGATATAAGTGTGAGGGTATGGTAGGGATATTTTCATAACGTCAAGAAACATTTCGTATATATTTACATTATAACACACTTTCGAAATTGTAATTATAAATTATCAACCACACCTTTCCATACCTCCCATTTATCCTCCCACCCTATAACAGCCCATTCGTCTTCCTCCCACCCTAAATACCATTGCTCATCCCAACCTACGTTAGTCCAGAGTTTTAAAATTGACATCATTTTGTTTATGTCGTAAGGGACGGGGGAGGTGCAGGTTGAGGAGATTGGCTCGAGTTTTATGTACGGTTCAGAGGAGGAGGAGGAGAGGACGGTTAGGAGGAAGGTGAAGGTTTGTGTGGAGTTTGTTAGGGTAGGCTCGGAGTAGGTGAAGGTGGTTTTTAGGGTGCTGTTTTGAGGGGAGTGGAGGGTAAGGATTGTGGACGTTATGTTAAGGGGACCGGAACCTGTTGGGAGAGGGTGAAGCTTTGAATATGTTGAAGGGTAGGTTAAGGAAGGATTTGAGCGCTCATTTTCCAAGGAAGACCCTTCAGTTTCCAACTTTCTTGTACGCGTCAGGAAATTAAGGAGGGTTGTAGAGAGGGCAGGAGCAGGAGGTGGAGAGGCAAAGAGTGGAGAGAGGGCTTCAGGACAATCTATGTGGTCGCGATTGTGAAGAGGAGTAGCGACATTTAATTCTATTAAAGACCGAGCTTGAGAGAGAGACTTGCCAAGGGACTTGCCGAGTCGCGTCTGTATAGTAAAAGACGACGAAAACGACGTTCTGTGCAGTGATCTATGCAGTGCAAATGGCCGCACTGAGATTATTGCGGAGAGGAGGAATAACAGGACCAGAAATGTCCATCTCCGACAGGCTCCACTGACATACCCCATGGGCTCAAATTATTGTTAACCGCGGATATAGAGCACGAACTTTACTTTAAATGGAGGTTGAAATGCGAAGACGCTACAGACGAAATTCGAAAATCAGATTTTTCGAAAATTGAGTTTCTCGAGCAGCGAAAAACTTGGCCCTGGAAAACCTAACCCACACCCTCTGTTTTGTCACCCCCCCCTTCCCCCACGGTGCGAAAATCTTCAAATAACTTCGAATCGTCCCACCCTACTCGTACCAGATCGACCGGAGATGCCGGTATTCCGAATTGGCGACGAAAATACAGCGAGATCTTCTCAACTGCCCACGGGCTCTGATGAAACCAACGAAGATCACCACCCATCTGCAAGCCAGCGTTGTTTCTACTGACGGCTGGACTTTATACCAAGCGGTCGTGTACACAATATCGTTGCCTCGTCTAACCCATTCCCCCCCCTCTCCTCCAACAGTCCCCCTAAATCCCCCAAACCCCCAACTCCGCCGTCCCCCTGTCCCCCTCCCCCTCCCCCAAGCCCTCCCCATTCCGGCTCAAATGGTGGCGACCCCCGCCTCCTCCGTCGTCTCCGCCTCCGCCTCCTCCACCAAGCCTGGAGGCGGGACCTTCAAGGGAAGAAAATTCAAGCCCAGCGCTTTAGCCTCCCCAAGCCCGAATAGCAAAACAGGTGAGAGGATCCTCCCTGCACAGAGCAAGAACACGCGAAAAATGCATGCTAACAAAATCCCCCCCCCCTCCATCCGCACCCCCCCCACCCCCACTCCCCCAACCACCACCCCCCCACCCTCCCTCCCACTCTCACCTCCAACCCCTTAGGCCCCAACACTGAAGGCAAGACCCCCAAAGCCCCCTTAACAACCGACTCAAACAAAGAAGCCCCCTCCAGCCAACACAAAGGCCGCAAGCACCTGAACCTCGCCGCCGTCCAGCTCGCCCTCGCCGAAAACGAGGATGGCGTCGAAACCATGAAGCGAGAGGTCTCCGAGTTCCAGGAGACGGAGCTCTCCGCCGCTCACTCCGAGCTGGTTAATTTGAGGAAGGTCCACGACAAGCTTTACCTGGACGCCGACCAGGCCGACCTCACCCACAAGGCCGTCTGCGAGGAGCTGTCCCAGCTCGAGCGGCTCGCCGGCGTCGGCAACAAGGCCGCCGCCGCAGGCAGCCCCATGGAGCTCGTGAATAAGCTGAACGCCCGCCTCTCAGACACCCAGAGGAAGCTTAAAATAAGCACCGAGCAGAAGCTCGTTTTCGGGCACATGATCGAGAGGTTGAAAGGGGAGCTCCTATCCCTCCAAAAGGACGACAACAAACTCAAGCAAAAAGTCGCCATGCAGCAGCACGAGTTGACGTCCTCTTCCCTCCAGAAGCAGCAGGCTGAAATCGAACTCAAACAAGAAGAGGACAAACTCGAGGACCTCCTCGAAAGGCTAGAGCACAAAAGAGGAAGTCACGAGCAGAGGATAAGCGGGATTAAGCAAATTATCGAGGAGAGGGCGGAGCTGCTGCACAGGCAGCACGAGAGGAATAAGAAGAAGGAGGAAATACTCACGAAGGCCGACATGGGCCAGGACGAGGAGCAGAAGCTGAAGAGGATGAACGTCATCCGTCAGCTCTACACCACCATCCTCGAGAAGAAAATGTCCGACGACGAGGAGCACCTGAGCTCGCTCGAGAACACTTTCCACAGGCTGAGGAACGTCACGGGACTTTCGAATGTGGAAGAGGTGGTGGAGAAGTTCTTGACGAGGACTACAAAGAACGCTCAGCTGCAGGCGACGGCTGACGAGCTTTTGAAGAAGGTGAGAGGAAGTAGAGGACGTTCTAAGACTGCTGCTACTTCACTTCATTTCATTTCATTTCATTCTAACTCGTCGCTTCGCTCCGTGTCGCTTCGCTCCTCAGATCGAGAGCCTCAAGGTCGAGAATAAGAAGAGCAGACGTCAGCTGGAGGAGACAATCCAGCGCACGGTGGGCAACGCCGGCAACAGGGAGGTCTACCAGGAGGTCGACCTCATCGACAATGCGGTGGGATCAGCCGTCAAGCAGTGCGAGGACAGCAAGCAGCGCGCGACGAAGCTCTCCGTGACGATCGGAGAGCTCAGGGAGACGGTGGCTCGGTTCCTCTCAAAGATCCAGAACAAGATCGTTCCGGTGCCGTCGGTCAAGAACCTCGGCGAAAGCATCCACCTGCTGGACGCGGACCTGACCGAAATGATGAAGGCGGTCGCTGCAAACTTGACCATGAAGGATGACGACGATATTACAGTGGAGTCCCCCCAGAAGGGCAACGACGGCAACCAGTCCTTCAGCAAGATGGCCGGAAACAACCTGGGCAAGATCATGTACCACAAGATGATGACGACAGAGCCGGACCAGTCCCCCCGCAATGTACGCGTCCACACGAAGCTGAACATGGTCCAGCTCGGAAAGCACGCGCAGATCACTCTGCTCGACCCGAGCTTCATGAACGACAACCCGCCCCCGTCCGCGCAACACTTTATGCCCAACAGCAGGCTGCTGCACGACGTACATGACGATGAACAGGCGACAGTCGTAGACAGAGACACCGTGAAGAAGCTCGCGAAGCTCGTCGTCACTCAAGATGAAACAGAAAAGAGGAAGGCGAAGAAAAAGAAGTCAGAAAATGAGGAGGAGTGGTGAATTTAAGTTAAGTAAAAACTCTTAGATTTAAAGAAAACATCACGCGTCCATTATTTGTTTCTACTTCTTCCTGTCTAAAATCATGCAATCTCCGTAGCTCAAAAACCTCATCTCCTCCTTCACCGCAAGTTCATACAGCTCCTTAATGTCCCCCTGCCCCGCAAAGGCGCTGACCATCAACATCAGCGTGCTGTCTGGGGCGTGAAAGTTCGTTATCAATTTATCCACAACCTTGAACTCATATCCCGGCATAATCATCAAGCTCGTCCTCCCCTTTATGACCCCGTCCTCCGCCATATCCATCGCCCTCCTCAACGCCTCCGCCGCCCCCACATTTCCTTCCATCTCGTAACATTCAAACTGCCCCAACCTCCCCCCCCCCTTTACTCCCAACCAGTACAAACTCTCCAGAGTCCTCGCGCTCGTCGTCCCGACCGCCAGAACCTTCCTCCCCGCCTCCATCCTCTCCACCAACCTCCCAATCTCACCCACGTCAACCTCGAACCCCTGCGACGAGCGAAGCGAGCGATGAGATTGGATCAGATAATGCAGCCACCGTCGCCTCGATCCTCGCACACTCTCACCTCCTCGTGCATCTCATGGTCCTTGACGTCCTCCTTCTCAATCGGCCTAAATGTCCCCGCCCCGACATGAAGCGTCAGAAAGCAGCTCGAACTCGAAACCAAATCAATCAAATCATCATTGAAATGCAAGCCAGCAGTCGGAGCCGCGACCGACCCTTCGTTCTCACTGAACACGTTCTGGTACCTCACCGCGTCGTCTTCTACGGCCTCTCGATTGAAATAAGGAGGGATAGGAATCTCCCCGTTACTCTCGAAGAACTCCGAGCAGGTAACGTCCTCGTGGTTCGTGATTTTTACCGTGCAGTGCGATCCCGGGGACTCGCCCTTTTCGATCCAAGGGGATATGACGGATGTGACCTCAACCTTACCCGGAAAATGCTTGAAGGGCAACGTGTCCCCGGCTGAGACGGGAGAACGGACCATGCATTTCCATTCTTGGCCGTTGACGTTTGACGACAATGACGTGTGTAAGGGCGTGTTGTGCGGGTCGAGAAATAGGATTTCTACTACTTTCCCCGAGTCGACGAGTTGCGAACGGGCCTTGATGACGCGGGAGTTGTTGAAGACTATCGTGTGGGTGTCCTTTAATTCTTCCAGCCAGAGGGCTTTGAAGGCGGAGGTGAAGTTGGAGTGGATCTTTGACGGAGGTTGGAGAAAGCGAGAGGCACCACGGACCGGAGGCGGGTGGGGGGAGATAAGGGAGGGGGGCAGGTTGTAGAGGAAAGAGGAGCGGGGGAGTCTCTTCAGGTGAGGAGGAGGATTGGTGTGCCTACGAGGAAAGAAAGAAAGGGTTGGTGGGTTTTCGTGCAAAGTGAGTCGTTTTTCAAAGTATTTTTCATCCCTCTCACTTTCGCTACCGTAGCTACCGATAGCTTGGTTTCTCCGCTGCTGCGCCCCTCACCTCTCCGCCATAACATCCTCGAGCATTTCGACAGCCTCGAAATCCTTCGACGTGACGCCTCCAACGGTGTACGTCTCGTACTTCAGGACGACCTCGACGCCCTCCGTGCACTTGTGGATGATGTCGACGTCGGGGTGGTGGTCGATCTTTTCAGAAAGGTCGGTCACGGTGGAGAGGAAGGAGAGGGTCGCGGGGTGGGAAGGGAGGCGAAAGGTCTTTTTCAAGGGACGACCAGACCAGCCAGGTGGGAGGGGCTTGGAGGCAAACTAAGGGGGGGATTGAGGGTTAGAATAAAGAAAGCGATTTAAGAGGACTGCATCCTTGCTCACCTCGGCGTCAGTAAGAACTCCTTTGCTCTTCCTCTCCTCCTGGCGCTCGACCCTCTTCCAAGCCTTGTCGACAACGTTCCTCATCAAAACAGCCACGCTCATCGGCCCGACTCCGCCGGGGCTCGAGCTGTACAGCCCCACTTTCCCTTCGCCGGTCAGGTCTGACTCGTAACCTTTGTCTTCGTCAAAAGTCTTCCCGACACCAACAACAGTGCATCCTTCCTTAACCAAACTCAAGTCAACAACACCAGTCAATCCAACGCAGCTCACCACGACATCGGCGACTTTCAAATGGCCTTCGAGAGTTTTCTCAGTTGTTTCAGCGCTGGCGACAGTGACGGTCGCTCCCATTTCCAATAACTTTAGGTAGAAAGCGAGTTAGAGCGTGGATTTTGAGGAAGCGAAGAGAATCAAACCGAGGAAGCGAAAAGAATCGAACCGAGGAAGCGAAGAGAATCGAACCGAGGAAGCGAAGAGAATCGAACTTCGGCAATAGTTGTCCTCACCTTCTCACTCAAAGGTTTCCCTACGATCTTGGACCTCCCCAAAACGAGTACGTTCTTCCCTTCAACTTTGACCCCATTCTTCTCCAATAGAATAAGCACAGCATCGACCGTAATAGGCGTAGTCTCCGAACCGGGCACTAACCCGTCGACGTCCTTCTCGACTTGAATAGCCGAAAAACAAGCATGGGAATCGATGCCCTCAAGCAAAGGCCACATGAGTTGAATCCCATCCGAATCCTTAGCGTCCTCGATCGCTCGAAGGACGTCAGAGGTCGAGGCTTCTACGGGAAGGACGGTGGATGTGACATCGATCCCGTGTTTCTTACCGGTGGAGACTTTGTCGTACCAGCTGTTGTCGCGGGAGGAGTACATTCGACGGCGCAAGAAGGCGGTGGGAAGGGTGCCGCCTTCGGGGTGATCGCCGACGGTAATGACGGTCAGGGAGGGTTCCTTGGAGGTCAGGGAAGAGATTTCTTTAGCGAGCTTCGATGTCGAGGAGAGGAGGGTGCGGGAGAGCTCGGAGCCTTTGAGGAGGTTAGGGGGAGGCTGGTAGAAGGTTGGGGCTAGGCCGAAGGACGGGGGGGGGACCGTAGGATGAGAGAGGTAAGCCGTCGCAGAGTTAAAACGAGTCTCGTCGAGGACTCCGAGCATGTGACCTTCCTTAGTTTCGACGACTAAATCGTTGCAGTTCTCTACGATCTCCTGGAGGAGAGCGTCGTCATCACGAGGGTAGTGAGTGTGTCCCTCCTCGTCAAGTCCGAGACGGTTGCAGACTCTCTTGATCGACCCGATGGCCGCAGAGGGGTTGAGTAGACTCATCCTCCACCCCTCGTAGGTCGCGTCAAGGAACTTCTCGATCGTCGCAGAGTGTTCCGGGTTCGTTAGAAACTCGTTCGGAGCGAAGATTACCTGCCCGTAACCGAGCTCGGCGCCGTATGAGGAGAAAGGGGTGGACACGAGGGAAGAGGAAAGCTCGGGGTGAGACTTTAGGATCGTTGAGAGCTCGGTCGTGGAGTAGATCTGGACGGAGTCGATCTGTCCGTCCAAGAGCAGGTCGAGCTTGGTGGCCCTCGGAACAGAGATCACGTCAGCCTCCGGAAGGAGACGCTCAACGAGGGCCACGGTATCGTCATGGCACCCGATCTTGGCGCCCTTCTGAGGGGAGCCGCCTTTCAGGGACAGAAGCTGAAGAGGAGCGAAGCGAAAAGTTAGAAATATGTTGCCATGATTGTGGCCTCAAGACAAGCGGAACTGACACTAACCTGAAGAGGAGACTCCCTAAACATCCCCGAAACGGCGCTCACATTGAGGCTGGGGGAATCGTGCAAACAGTCTATGAGAATGTTCTGCTCCGTGACGCCGACGACGGCTTCCCCTGACCACGAGCGAAGCGACGAGTTAGAAATCTAGCGTGTAGTTGATATCCAGGGCAGTCGCTCCTCGCACACTCTCACCTCCTCGAACGGCCGAGCGGACCCTCAGGGCCTCGAGGCCAGGAGGGCACGTAGGCATGAAGGCGGGGGACAGGCCTCTGTCCGCGTAGATGCCTTCGTCCAGGGCGACGGCAAGACCTGAGAATTGAGGTCCCATGTAGTAGTCGAGCTGAACTGAAATAGGCACCGGAGGCGATGACGCGGAGAAACAACGGGCCGGTAGCAGTCGGTATTGGGACGAATCGCCGAGGGCAAAGGCAGAACGCTTGAGTCGGTGTCGGTGGCGAACAGATCGGGATGAGATCGATTGCAGCATTATCACGCGAGCGATGGGAATCTTGTATGTATATTGGGGTTACGCAACGGGGTACCGGTTTCTAGAAAATGTTGATCGTCCTGAAAGAAACCGTAAGGAGAACTGATCAATGGTTTTTTTGGAGGTCAGGAAAGTGGTCAATCATTCTGTGGGTGTGAAAAACTTCCCCATCTACTCCCTGCTACCAGAGTTTTATCTATCTTCCTAAAAAATGGATTGGTCTTCTTCCGAGCCGTCCTTCACCCGTGCCCACATCTTTGACCCCTCTCAGCTGTCCGTCCTCGCCTTATCTTCATTGACATTCTTTACCTGCCTGTTCCTCAAACTTCGCACGTCCTCCTCCCCCTCAACTTCCAAGCACCTCTCCGCGAGTCTAATGTCAAGTCCTCCTCCACCCTCCCCCTACTCCGCCTCCTCCGCCTGGCTCTCCGCCCTAACCTTCTTCTCCCTCTGCTTCATCCTAAGTTGGTCCACAGGCGTCCTCTCCTCCGTCTTCTTCCACCCCTCCCTCCCCCCCCTAACCCCCCCCTTCCTAACCTTCACAATAACCTGCTTCGTCGTAGTTTTTTTAGGCTATTGGATAATTTGGCCAATTGGCACAGTAACCTACAACCGCCCTACCTCCCCTTACTCTATCCTCTTCGGTCTCCTCGACGGCGTCTCCGAATCCCTTCTAATCCTCTCCTTCTGGTCTCTAATAGAATTAATAAACCTCCCCCGTTATTTAACCGCTTTAATAACCTTCTTAATCCAAGGCGGATTCAAATCAAACTGGGACCTAAAATACTGGAACATCCACGTCGCTCCAGCTCATAACATTGAGGAATGGAATAAGTGGAAAGTATGTTTCGTGCATGTCCCGAATGTGTTGTTGACGTTTTCTTATTTCGTTACGTACGGGTGTTCGAGTTTGTACGTTGCTACGCAGGTTGTTGCTGTTATTGGTTCGACGTGGTTTATGAGGTTTCCTAGTCCGAGGAGTGGGTATAAGAATCCGCCGGAGGAGGAGCAGGTTGGGACGTACGAGGATAAAGGGAGGGCCAAGTTTTGGAAAGTTGATCACTGGGAAGGGGAAGCACAATTAAAATAAACGTTCTTTATTTTAACAACGTAAAAAAAACCTAAACTCTTTAATCCCCCCCTCCCTACCAAACTCTCTACTCCTTCTTCTTCTTCTCCCCCTCCCTCCTCCCTCCAACCCCATGCATCCACATCGCCCCCCCCACGCACACTCCCCCCAAAACCTGCCTCCCCCCCACCCCTCCCCCCTCCCCAATTTCCTGCGCCACCGCAGTCAAAAAAATCCCGAATATCAAAGCGAATCCTTTTCGGACACTACCGGCGTATTTCGTTACGAGACCTACGAGGATACCGCCTAGTGATTGTGAGATTATTGGGATGTATTCTAGTGTTTTAACTGTTTTTAAAGAGAGTAATAACTGGGATATATCGAAGTTTAATGTATACAATAAACTTATTGAACAGTACATGAATGAGAAGGATGATAATTCCATACTGTAGAGGTAAGAATTTTTGTTCTGTCCTTGTAAGATTTTTTGGGTTAAGGCACCGGCGAAACCGGAGATTAGGCTTGCGGTAAGGCAGGGGAGGATTCCGTAGAAGAATCTATGAGAGTCGAAGGAGGTTGTGGAGGTTGTTAAGGATTGGAGTGTTATTGTACCTTCTAGTATTATTGACGAGGTTAGTAGTATAAAAAGTGAGAGAATTTGGAGGGGAGTCTGGGAACGACCGAGGAGGACGTAGCAGCATAGGGCGGCTGAGATTGTTTTTGTTTGGTTTAGGACGGAGAATTCGAGGGAGGTTAGGGTGGAGTAGGAGAGGAGGATTAGGTAGTTTTGGAGGGAGTAGAGGAGGGAGGGGAGGAGGGAGGAGGTTATGTAGGATTTTAGGGTTATTGTTTTTAGGGTTTGGGAGAGGCGGGAGGGGGAGAGGGTTGTGGTTAGGAAGAGGAAGGAGAGGAGGACTTTAAGGAACTCTTGGAGGATTATTATGGTCTGTTTGGAGGTTGAAGGGTTTGTGTAACGGTGGTTGAGGAAGGGTTGGAGACCGAATTGACAGGAGAGGAGGAACATTGAGAAGAGGGCGAGGGGAGTCAAGGGTGAAGACTTTGAAGGACCTTTTGAGGTACCTATTGAGGTGGATTTAGGTTTAGGAGTGGAACCTACCGTAAACGTCGTTTTGGACGTAGTTTTGGGCATAGTTTTCTGGAGGAGGAGTGGAGTAAGTGTGAATGAAGAGAAGAGGATTGGGGGCGTCATGGATCGTGTGCTGCAGTATCACCACGGGGATCACCACGTTGCCTTGCGGTGCTGCTGCAGTAGCCTGCGCTGCCTCCGCCACCGCCTCGGGCCCACGCTCGCGCGGCCTCCGCAGCGTGTCGCAGCCTCTGCTGCGTGCCGCTGCCGACTCGTGCGACCGCCTCACGATGCCTCGGCTGCTCGGCCGCTCGTTCTGCAAGCAAATCGCCTCGGCTCTCGACGAGTCTTGCAGCTCCGCATCTCGCCGCGATGTGGGCATTGCCCCACGCGCCCCACGCCCCATCGACGACACTGACGCACCGACGTGCATGTTTTCTTGCCAGGCGATGTACTCTGTAGATAACGTTCTATAGTTATTTATGAGAAGCACTCGAGGCGCACTCAGACGCACTCAGACGCACTCTAAGACGCACTCTCAACTTACCTTTGTGGTTGATTTAGGCATGATTGATTGCGAAGTCGATGTCGTCGATGTTTTACGGCACAATTGTTATAAATAACCCCTTAAAGAATCCTTAATTACAATAAGTCAGCTATTCTAGGCTTATTTTAAGAGCACTGTGCAACAACAATAGTCGTTGGAAAATGCGGTTAAAAAGGCAAATAAGGCGCAGCAAAGTGCACTGGAAAAGCTCTGCGAAAAGTGATCTCACATAAGGAGCAATAAGTCGCTTCATGTGCGAGGTGCGAATATTTTAAATATGTGCCGAGACTAATATAATATATATAATCTGCGTCGATAATCAGACAATAATCATTGCGTGCATTATTTAATGATAAATCTGCATTTTAACAACAATACGACCAATTCTGATGACTGGAGTCGAATCAACCCTACCAGTAGGCCTACAAGTAGGGCCCTACGGGTATGAGAGGGCACCAATACTGCCTGCTCCTCCCTCACATTCTAATCCTTCGCACCCATCTCTCCTCACACCAACATATATATATATATATATATATATATATATCCCCACACACCCCAACACAACCCCACACAGTTCTGCGCTTACGGTCCCAACGGCGCTCCCCAACCCCACACTGGTTTCGGTTTATTCGACCCAACAGCCGCCGTCCAGCGCGCAGTCGCCGAGGCCAAGGCCCTCAAATTAAAGAAGGAAGGGAAGGCGTCAGAGGGCACAGAAGATGACGGAACTTAACACAGCCTTCGTTCTGAGTGAGCCTTTCAAGCCCCCTCCGCCCCCTCCGCAGCTGTCGGCTAGCAGCGCGACCTCCCCCTCCTCCCCCCCCCCCGCCCTCTCAAAATACTCCTACCGTCCCGTCCCCCTCCCCCTCAAGCTCCTCCTAACCGTCCCCTCCTCCCTCCCCCTCCTCCTCCCCCCCTTCAACCTCCGATCTCTCCCCCTCACCCTCCTAAAATCCCTCTCAATCTACTGCCTAACCTACATCCTAATCTCCGAAACAATCTACCCCCCCCCCCACCTCCCTTCCCCCCCCCCCCACCCCTCCTCCCACTTCACTCCCACCGGCGTCCACTACCTCCTCTCCTCCCCCCCCCTCACCGTCTACCACCATGGCTTCGGTTCCTCCTCCTTCTCCTTCAAAATACCTCCTAAATCCATCTCACCTGATCTACCAGGATTCGGGTACACGAGAGGGAATGAAAGGTATAAGGTTAATGAAAAATTTATGGTTGGACATAGTATGGGTGCGTTAACTGTTTTAGAAGATTATCATGATGAAGTTGTTAAAATTGTTTTTATAAGTCCGGCAATTTTTAGAGGGGGAGAGTTTTGGAAGAGGTTTAAATTTGGGTTTTTGAGGAAGTTTTTTTTGAGGGTGTTGTATCCTATTATATTTGTTGTGTTGAGGAGGTTAGTTAGTTCTAAGAAATTTTGGTGGAATGGTTTAAGTTTAGCGTTTGAGAATTTGAAAGAGGATACCGTTGAAACGTATAGGAGGCCTAGTACTGTTGTAGGGTGGGAGAAGGAGTTGATTAGGTTTTTGGGTAGGAGGTGAGATTGTTGAAATTAATAAGGGGGAAGGTGGTAAGGAATACCAGGTGTTATGGTGAACGGTTCTAACGTCGTTTTTATGTTTTTGTATACTCGTGATTCTCTCTCTCTCTCTCTCTCTCTCTCTCTATTATATCATAGTCGGAATGTCGGCTTCAACGAGTTAGTCGCGGTATGTAAAACGTCGGAAGTCGTAATCATACACGGTAAAAACGATAAAATTATACCCGTGGAGAATTCTAGGAGACTGAAGGAAGGGATCGAAGAAAGGGGGGGGAAGGTTACACTTAAAGAGGTCGAGGGAGGACATTGCTGGCACGAAGAAACGGAGAGGTACTGGGAATATTTTTAATTAGGATTTAATTGATTCAAATGAATTGAGAAACATGTATTTGTTACTTTTGTTTTTTAGACTCGGTCCCATTCTGAATCGTCGCTTAGTAAACTTATTTCGTTGTTTTTAGCGTTTTCTAAGAGGTCGTTTCGGAGGCCTTCTGTTATCCAGGTTTCTCGGGGAGTACCGGAGCCGGTGGAGCAGTCCATTTCGGAGGGGGAGAAGAGGGAGACTTGTGAGAGGTTGTTTTTCGAGTGGGAGGTGTGGAGGTCGGGGGGGATGTTCATATTCGTGTTCGTGTTCGTGTTCGTGTTAGGAATGGGAGAGGTAGGAGAGAAGGAACGACGACTTGAACGAGGTGGGGTTAGGCCTTTACGGGACATCGAAGAGTCGATGTAGTCTTGGGGGGAGGTGGATGGGGAGTTCAGGAGCTTGGAGGACAGGCGATCGCCGCCTTCGTGGATTTGCGAGTCTCCTATTTCGGAATCGGACGTGTAAAAATCTGAGCTGGAATCGAGGAACCAGCAGAAACACGACTTGTAGACGCAACCAGGTCGGGAGCTCCAAACTACGTAATTTGCTATGCCGCCGAAGCTGCATTAATTATATAGGGTTAGGGTTAGTGTACTGAGACGACCAAAGTTCGGCGCTCGCTCCTCCCTAAAACAAAAACACCGCCTCACCTCAGGATGCATTCGTAGAAGCCTGGCACGAAGTCCTTTTCTGTCTCAATTAATTCGATTATTGCCGTGACGAAGTAGATGGACCACTGCAGGACGAAGGTGCAGACGAAGGCTGAAAGACGGACGAGGAGGAAGCGATTCTCGCTCAGGAACAGCTTCCTGCGCCGCCAGACCAATAGGAGCAGATTGATGGCGAATATATTGGCGAATATTACTGGGATGAAGAACGTCAACCTGTAAGGGTTACGACCATCCGCGGAAACCTCATCCTTTATCCAGCAATTCTTCCCGTTTTGTCCCACGGGACCCGTCTGATCAGTGAACATCGGAATCGCCGTCATCAGCAGGCAGAAGGATGCGGTGTAGACCTGATTTCTAGTGCTGACTATTTTCTTTATTTCCAAAAGGGGAGACTCGGAGAACCTGCTGAAGACCAGGAAGAGAGAGACGCAAATAAGCAAGTTGTAAGCACAGGACATCAAAGCTATGAACTGTCCTATGAAGTACTACCACGGAGGGGGAAAAGGTTGTTAGAAAAGGTTCCTCTTCCGTTCGTGCTTTGCATCTGTCGCTACGCTCGAACCGTTACTCGAGCGCTCGCCCCCCTTTCGCTCTCACCTCCAAGAAGCACAGAAAAGTGTGCGCCTCAACAGCCGGAAATATCTCCGCCAAAAAGAACTTCCCGGCGACCGCGAAGTCGCAGAAGGCCTTGCATATAACGAGGCGGGCGAGGGGACCCGAGCACTTCGCCGCCGTTGCGGCGCCAGATTTAGAGGGACCCTTCGATAACAATCGGAGACGAAGGAAGGAACCTATTAGGAGGACGGAGCATAGCATCGAGGAACCTGATACGGCTAGGATCCAGGGCGTGGGGTCTCGGACTTCGCTTTTTATGCCGTTCATGGTAGGAGTGTTCATGGTCGGTTTTGTGTGTTGTTTTTGTGAAGTGAAGTGTTGGTCCTTATTGGCTATTTAATTGTTCGAAGAGTTTTTGTTTGGGGATAGGGGTTGAAGTCGGGTTGGTGGGTGGATGAGAAAGTTTCCAGAGTGCAGGTTAGATTTAGAAGAAGCGGGGTGAGTTTTTTTGTCGCAGACGCGCGTATTTTGACAGTGTGTGGGTCTGTTCCACAGATTTCCTCTGGTTTGGATCTGGGCTGGGAACTGGGAACTGGGAGGTGGAACTTTGAAACGATTGGGTTATGATATTGACGTATGATGGCCGCACCGCTAGATTGAGAGATAAGGACACGGATAAATAAACATTCGTTTTGTTCACTATAATATTTTATTAATAATAATAAACGTTAAAAAACCCTTTCTATTTCTTAATCAACATCTCCCTCTCCCCTACACTCCCCTCCACCTTCTCCCTCCTCCTCCTCTCCCAAAACCCCCCCCCTCCCATCCCCACCCCAATAAAAGCCCCCGCAATAACGTCAGATGGATGATGCCAATAATCGACTATTCTAGAACTCGCTACGTAAAAGCATGTTATTGTTGGGATTATTATTGTTATTAATTTCTTTAATTTATGGTATCGAGGAAGGGGAGGTTGAGGGAGGGTGAGGAGAAAGAGGGTGAGGTAGGTTAGGGAGGTGAAGGTTAAGGAGGTGTGGCCGCTTGGGAAACTTTTTCTGTGGGAGGATATAGTTTAATTTTAGGGGGGGTTATTATTTTTGAGATGGAAGTCGTTAAGAATATAATAAAAAATTAAAATTATACGCAACGTTCCACCCTTATTTTCTCACCTAGATTGTTCAATTAACCTTAAATCTTCATTAGTACATTCTCTCCTCCCGTCATCGAATTCGCACATTTGATAAAAGTTAGGCCTCAATCTCCCCACATACCTTTTCAAAAAATCCGTAATAAACTCACTTAACCCAACGCTTAATAGCCATCCTGAGATGGATTGATTTGTGTTATGTTCTTTAATGTTTTGCGTTGATGAGAGTAGGATTATTATTGTCGGTGGTATTATTAATGAGATTAATATTAATAAATAAGAAGGTATTGTAGTATATTCCTCAGGGATGTAATTATGATTGAGGTTGAAATCGCGGAGGAGGAAGGGGGGAGAGGTTGGGAGGAGAGTGTAGGGGATTGGACGGTAGGTGAGAGGGATTAGGAACTTGTTTAGGGTGGTGAGGAGGAGGGTGAGGAGGAGGGTGAGGAGGAAGGAAGGGAAGGCGGGGGAGGTTAGGAAGTTTAATAGTCTGTTTAATAGTCTGGATATGAGGAACTGGTTGTGGATGTTGTTTGTGGCGTTTGTGGCGTTTGTGGCGTTTGTGGCGTTTGTGGCGTTTGTGGCGTTTGCGGTTGAGATTGAGTGGATATTTAGAGGTGATTGAGGAGAGGAGGGGAGGGAGGTGAGGAGAGTTGGTTTTGAAGAAGTAGAGGAGGAGGAGGAGGAGGAGGAGGAGTTTGTTGAACGATTTTTAGTTTGAAGCCTGTTAGGGTTCTTCGTCGAGCGTGTTGAAACCATGATTGCGATGTGAAAGGTTCAGGGTTACGGGACTGTACAGGGTTGGAGGTTCTTTAAAAGTTTCTCTTTAAAACGTTTCTACGTCACGACAGTACGATCGCAATTAATATTTGAGTATAGTAGTTGTCGTTTAGTGGCTTGCGTAACGATGGTAAGGCTGCAATCGTACAGTTGGGTGAGAAACTATAGCTGAAAAAAATCTGATTCAGCTTTTATTCTGGTAAAAGATTACATTTTCGTTTGAACACTTTATAAGTTATTATAAAAAGGAATCGCAAATATTTGCATTACAAGCGCTCTTTGATAACCCTAAAAGAACCCCTTATATCAGCCAGTATCCGTATATATCGTCTTATTCCATTTTAATCAACATCTTCCCGACCAACTCATTATAACCCATATTATATAATGTTTCCTTCCTTCCTCTCAACCACGCGTGTGTCCGCGCGTGTAGCAGGTTTAGGTATACGCCGTACAATTCATCGTACGATATCATCTTCTCATCCATCATTAGGTTTAATCCCAATGGTCATAGAGTCATCCAGTCGAGGCGAGAGGGCTTACGATATTTACAGTAGGCTTTTGAGGGAGAGGATCATCATGCTAAATGGGCCAGTTACGGAGGAGCTTAGTAGCGTTGTTACGGCGCAGCTTCTTTTTTTGGAGGCTGAGGTGAGGCACCGAGCAGACATAGCAGAATAGAAATAAATATATATCTATTTTACTAACCCTAACTATCACCCTAACAATCAATCGTTCTCTCTCCCAGGCCCCCAAACAACCCATCTACATGTACATAAACTCCCCCGGCGGTCTCGTAACCGCCGGCCTCGCAATCTACGACACCATGCAATACATCCAACCAGAAGTAAACACCATCTGCATGGGTCAAGCTGCGTCCATGGGTTCTCTACTTCTCGCGGGAGGGGAGAAGGGGAAGAGGTGAGGACAATTATTACGTTTGAGGATGTGGAAGGTTTTTTTTCGGACCGACACGATGTTCAGGTTATGGGCGTTATATTTCGACATAAAAAACCATATGTTAACCGAATAACGTTGTTCGTCGTCGTACGTGTTTTAATGTTGCCACCCCCGTTTCTAACATTACGAGCGCCACCACCTCCTCTCCCTTCAATTGCTCACTCTCACTCTCTCGTTTAATCGCGTTAATTTATCGTTTTTATTCGCAGGATGGCGTTGAAGAATAGTAGGATAATGCTTCACCAGCCAAGCGGAGGTGCTCAAGGTATGGCATCCGACATTCAGATTCAGGCCGAGGAAATTTTAAAACTCAGGACGAGATTGAACGGACTTTATGAGTTTCATACGGGGCAGGAGTTGGAGAGGATTGAGAAGGTTATGGATAGGGATACTTTTATGAGTGTTGAGGAGGCTATTGAGTTTGGGGTCGTGGATGAGATTTTGGTTAAGAGGGAGAAGGGGGAGGAGGGGGAGGGGGAGAAGAACGAAGAATAGAGGAAAAAGGGGAGGGGAGGGGAGTGGGGAACTTTTTTTGGAAGGTGAACGGTGATGAGTTGGTAAAAACGGTTGAAAGAGCATTTAAATATGTTAAATTTATGTTGTTGCGGTTATATATCATTTTGTTCCGCGCCTGAATTATCGTTGAGGATGTCATCCAGCGGCATGGGCATGGCATCAGTCTTTCTCTCGTTTTCATTTGACTCCCAAATGTCAAAGCCACGTTTGTGGTTGGGTTCGGTGGATTCTTTCGGGGTAACAAAGTCCTTCCAGGTGACGGTTTGCGCCTTTCCAGTTTTGATGAGCTCCATCATTTCTGTGATTTTGGACTTGGTGGCATCATCGAATGAGTTTGAGTTCGAGTTTGAGGCGCTTGTGTGGAGAACTCTGAAAATAAGCGTAGGGAGTGTGGGAGCGAGCGAGTTGTTAGAATAAAGTAGCGGCAATAAAGTTGCGAGGAACAAATGAACAGCCCGAGCCGAGCCAAGGTACGATCCTCACCTTTTGAGCTCCTCGAGGCTGAGGACGCCATCATTATCAAGGTCTATGGCCTTGAAGGTCTCAACATCGTAATCCGCGTCGTCGTCAAAGTCGTCGTCGTCATCTGGGTCGTCGTCGTCCGAGTCTGCCTCGATGTCGTCGCAGAATCCGAACTCGGGGATTTGGATCTCCGGCCTGAGCGTGAGCGTGAGCGTGAGTGAACAGCGAACGCCAACGAACAAAATTTTTTACGCGATCTCACCTCCTCTTGATCCTGCTCTTTACAACCCCCGGAAGGTATCCTTCGAAGTCGACCTTCCTTCCGCTGACGCTCTCGCAGATCCTCTCGTTGATGTGGGGTTTGAGGAGGTTCAGCTTCGATTGGGTCGTGGTTTTAACCTGGGACGACGTGGAGAGGATCTGAGACACCATACGGAAGTACACACTCGAAGGGAGCAGGGAGCAGGAGGGGGAAGTCGGGGAGAGGGGGGCCGAGCGGAGACGGCAGCTGCGGCCCAGGTGGAAGTCGCCGAATTCGTAGTTCAACTCGCATTCGCAGGAGGGCTCACAGCGGCCGTTCCTCCAGCTCCAATCGCACTCTGCGTGGGTTTCGGGAATCACAGAGGAGGATGTTAGGTACGATTTCGCTTTGGAACTAAATATATCGAGGAGGGAACGATCGTCGGAGGGATCGTCGGAGGGGTCAGAAGAGGGAGTGGCTGCTGAGGAGGAGGCGGTCTTCGCGTGGTGGTGATTTTGGGAGAGGTGGTCGAAGGGGTCGGGAACGGAAGGGTCTGAGGTCGTTTGACAAGGGAGGTGCAGTAGCAGCAGTATTGTTATGAGGGCGGAGATCATGGCGTCAAAGGGTTCGATGACGAGTCTTGCAAAGAAGAATGCGTGTGATACCGTGTATTCTTGTGGGGGGAAGAGGACTACTTGAGGAAATCTTAGACTCTTAGGAGTGCGGGAGTAGCAAGAGATTGAACGTGTGAACGATGGCAGGGAAATTGTATATTGATTGCTGAGGTCCCAGCAAAGTAAGTGAATTTCATTATCCTGTGGAAACACTCCCAAGACGTGATTAGGTGAATAGCCGAAATGCTTGGGAGCTCGACATTGTTAAAGTAAGGCGCTCAGACTACTCTGCACGCGCAAGATGCACACTATGGTAGTTAATATTGAAAACTTCTGCGGTGTAAACCCGTCGTCCCCGTCGAGCCATTCGTTCCTCAACCCAACTCACCCGCTGACGCAAACCTACAGCAAAAAATACCCTTCGATACGTTAAAATGCCCGTAGTCTATGAGCTAGGAAAAACGATAAACACCCCGTACGGTCCTGGCGTTTGCGTCTCGACCGGTTCCCGAACCAATGCGGGCACGGAGGTCGTTCCTGCGCAGATAAAACTCCGCTCCTGGACCCTGGCCAACAACAAGAACCCAACCCTCTACACGCACAACAACGATTGGGAGGTCCAGGTCCCGGACATCACGGTCGGGTGCGACGTGAAGACGCCCTACGGGAGGGGGAGAGTGGTCAGGCTTGAGGACACTGTCGAAGACGTTTACGAGGAGTTGCCTGTTTGCGCGGAGGTTTTGCTGATGGAGTGGAGGTTGGCGGGGGGGAGCAGAGTTCGGTGTTACTTGGGCCTGAAGGAATTGGAATGGGTTGAGAGGAAGAAGGTGAGGGTGCGAGGGTGCGAGGGTGTGAGGGTGTTATCGTCGTTCGCTCCGCTAGAATGCAATAGCTCCAATATACTTTGAGTCACTGCTACATTTTCTAACTCGTCGCTTCGCTCCTCGGTCACTTTGCAGTTCGGAGAACTAAGCAGCGTGGAGAAGATCGAGACGGCGAACGAAAAGAGGGAAGAGGCGAAAATTCCCTTGTCCAAGAACGATCTGGAGGCCGCCGCCGCGCTCTACAACCAGGCCTGCTTCTACCTCCAGACCATCGACAACGAGTCCCTTTTCAATAACGAGGACAGGGCCGCCCTCCTCGAGTGCATGGTGGCGTGCAAGAACAATGGCGCCATGTGCTCAGTAAAGCTCAAGAGGTGGAAGGAGGCGAACCAGATGGCGACCGAGGCCGTCATGCTCCTGGACGCCATGTACAAGCAGAGGGGGAAGATGATACACAAGTGCCTGAACAAGATGGGGCTGGACGACGAAACGCTCTTTCACACGTGGAGGTGCAAGGGACTGTACTACGCGTCACAGGCGAGGGCGGAGATGAAGGATTACGAGGTGAGAGCGAGCGTAGCGGGCGTGGATGGATGACTGCCAACCACTGTTTCTGACGATTGACCATCTTTTAATTACAGAATGCCGTCGAACTCCTCAAGACTGCAATGGCGCTGTCGGGGAGCGTGCCTAGTTTGGCCAGCTGGGACGCCAAGATCAAGAAGCTCTGCGCGGCATGCAAGGCCAGGGCGGAGGCTCTCAAGAAGAGGGAGAAGAAGGCCGCCAAGAAGATGTTCGGAGGAGGAGGAGGGAAGGAGAAGAAGGAGGAGAAGAATAAGGTCGCGAGCCCGGCAAGGAAGGAGGCGCCGGATTCACCTATGTCGCCAATTCCGCCGAGGTTCGAGCCCAAGGGAGAGCTCATCCCTCCTCCGGCGGAGAAGATTAAGGAATTTGGAGGCGAGGTGAAGAAGGTCGACGTGGAGAAGGAGAAGGAGAAGGAGAAGGAGGGGGAGGGGGAGGGAGTCGACAGTGAGAGAAAGGAGGAAGAGGAAGTCGGGTTTCTTGCCGAACATGGGGAGGCGCTTTTGGTGTTGGGTGTGGGAGCAGTTGCCATCGCTTTAATTGCGTGGCTGCGGAAAAAATAATTGACGAGGATTTCATTTCTAAAATTCTATTTTATTGAGATCTTGTTACCGAAAAACATGCCTTTTTCGACTGTATCATCGTAGCTACTGTTATATTCCGTTCCACCAACGAGGATTCTGTCTGTAACTCTAGCGTCCGGACATTTCTGCTTGAAGCCGCTAATCACCTCCTGCAATGTCGTCGATCTCTGCACCTCCACTTTTGCATGCTCAGAGTCATTGTCATGCAAGAAAACGTCGCAGTACCACTTCCTCGGAATGCGAGCGATTGTGGGCACGCCCTCTTCGAAAGACGCCATGACCTCGAGGCCCGGAGGGAGGTCTTGGTTAGGAAGCACCTCCCTCCAATCCCACCCAACTTTAAAGCTGCCCGATCGCCCTGTCATGGCCGCAGGCCTAGGCACTTTAACGTGTGCAGTTTGCGAGGAAGACGAAGAGTATAGGAGGGCGGGGGAAGGGACTGGTGTATTTGTCTCTCTAAGTTTAATGTTGCCCAGTTTCACGCTTATTATTCTTGCA
The DNA here is from genome assembly GCA_030267905.1 of Triparma verrucosa. NCBI lineage: Eukaryota > Bolidophyceae > Parmales > Triparmaceae > Triparma > Triparma verrucosa. Next base: position 93,051 of record BRXX01000159.1, read on the forward strand.
GGTTCCGAGCTGACAGGGTCGAGCTTGACCTGCAGTCGTCCGGCGGAAGACAAAGGCGTGCTCAGGACGGTGCCTGTACGAGAGTTGAGGTCAACCGATTTGAGGTTCACGAGCTCGACAGGCTTATCGTAGAGCTTCGAGGCAGCGGTGGTGGTGAAGTCCGACATCAAGGAAGCGAAGAGGCGAAGACACGACTTTCGTTGGTGCTGCTGTATAAGGAGGCCAAAGTTGCGAGAGCTTTGAACCACGTAAGAGTCACAATATCGATTTTCGCAGCCAAATCACCACAATCAGGTTCATCAATTTGCATCGATAATTATTCACACGAACGATCCCACGCATTTTATTAACAACAGCAGGTCGATAATATATAGTACCGTCCTCAAATTAACATCAGCAACACACTGCGACGTTAGATTCAAATGAAATCTGTTAGAGTTAGGGTTAGGGTTAGGGTTAGGGTTAGGGTTAGGGTTAGGGTTAGGGTTAGGGTTAGGGTTAGGG